>JAOVVI020003957.1:0-18297 GCA_028571085.2 Nepenthes alata | reverse complement strand
TTGAGAAAAATGTGCTGACAATTGAAAATATAAAGAGGGTATGATTATATTTGATCATAGAGTTTAAAAAATAATAAATTTGTTGCGTCCTTATATTTCGGCCGCCGTACGACAAAAGTCCGGGTTCACCTTTTTGATCCCTTTCAGTACGCTTGGATGGACGGAATCATGCAACACACTGGTGATTTGGTGATTTTACGTTAAACTCAACGAGAACGATATGACAAGAAGAAAAAAGGGAGGCAAGTACGACGCACGAGGATTTTACGTGGAAAACGCCTCCTTTCGTAAAAGGAGAAAAACCACGGGACGCCCGATCCAAAACGTTTCCACTATATTCAGAACGGTTTACAAACAATTAATACGCCAACGTAAATGGCTACACGGAGTTGCAAAGTGGGGGAATCTTATCCACTTCCCTCTTATATGGTTTTCTCTCTTGTATCTCTTTTCTTTTTCTCTCTTATATTTCTTAGGCGATGTTCGCAGGTTGCATGCAAAAATGCCAGTAGTTCCTCCTTTTTCTCAGGCGTTTAGGTGAGGTATTTATAGGAGGGGGATCTGCCCTTGAAATGATCCCATGTGGCGCTGGCATGTGCTGAAAAGTCAGCCATCAACTCTACTGATTTGGCTTGTGTTGAGAGGCCAACCATCGACTCTGTTGACCTGGCGTGCTAGGTTAGGTGCGTTGTACACGTGACGCCAGTCCTGTAATGATTGAGCGTGCTTTGAGCGCCATAATTTCCTGTAGAGATAACATGTTGCAGGAAACGCGTGCTTATTGGTAACAGTGAGACGTCTGAGCTGGCATGTTTGGTCGCCTTGGCCCCTCTTTCCCTTGATCTGGCGATTCAGAGATGAAGAGATAGTCATCGTACCTAAAAAGCATTCCGATTTTTTGTCAAATCCACGAACTCATAGAGTTAGATGTTCTTAGACGTTAATCAGGAGTTTGACCTGTTAGAGGCCCTTGGGTTCTTAGTGCTGTGTTCTCGGGATTCTATTAGAGATATAGGTTTCTTATAATGTCCTCAGACTTCCTGGGCTAAATTGGTCTCTTGGACCATTTTAGCCATTTAGACTTCTTGGGATGCTGGACTATGTCCTTGAGCTTCTAAGGTCAACTTAGCCTCTTGGGTCGAGTTAGGCTCTTATGCCTCTTGGGACAGGAAGGACTATCATTGGGCCTCTTGGGCCAAGTAAAGCCCTTGGCCAAATCAACATCGTAAGTCTCTTGAACTATATGCTAAGCTTTTTGGGTCATTTTTTCTGGACCCTGGATACCAGGATTCATCAAAATTTATAAAATTTCATATGTTTATTTAAGATGATTTCTTTTCCTATCAAAAGCCCACAAATCTAAAATTTAAAATTGCTAGTTGAATGAAAAAAATAAAAAATAAAAATCATACTACAAAACCCCCCTTATGCAGACATTGTTATGAATTTAAAATGTGAATAAAATACTCGCCCTAATGATTACGTCTTATTTAATATTGACAAAAAACATATATAGATTTTTTAGAAAAAAAATTTAAAAAGTAGCTTTATACTTTAAAATATAATTTAAACCAATTTTACCATTTTACCTTTATTGTGAAAGATAAAAGTGATAATGTGGACTCCTGTTGTAAAAACTCATTTTTGATATTTTAGGTATTTAATTTAAAATAAATAATTATGATTTAAGTTATTAACAATTTTAAAAATTAATTAAAATAAAATATTTTAAAATAAGTAAATTATAATTATTTATTTTAAAACAAATAATCTAAATTTAAAAAATAAAATATTTTTACCTTTTTAAAAAATAACATCTCCCTCGACTTATATCACGGAATTCTCTTATATTCTGTGTTTCAATCTTTTCACGTATGAATTTATAGGAAATGACAACTTGTTCATAGGCTGTGTCCAATTTCAAACCTCTTATATTATTACACAATACATATTTATTTATTTATTATTTAAATACATTAACACGTAAAAAAGAACAAGAGAATAACTTATTAAAAATATTTTAAAAATAACTTCAAAATATATTTTTTATCATCAACATTATAAATACTAAAAAAATAATAAATAAATCTCAAAATAATAAAAAAAATAACTACCCACAACTTCCCATCAATCTTTCAACAACTCCCAATCAGCTGGATGATTTTTTTTTCCCAAATTCGTGATATTTTTATTCATTCTAATTAGTAAAACTGTTATAATTAATTTTTACGATATATAAATTATTTTTTTAATTATTACGACCATCAATATTGTTATAGCTGCACTGTATTTTCCCTCATTCTTACTTATAATACTCAAATATTTAAAAAATATTTTTAAAATTTTAAAAATACCATTCATCTCAGTAAAAATAAATTAAAAATTATATTTATGTATTTAAATCTGTTTTTTTATAAATAAATAAATAAATAAATAAAATGAAATGACAATTGATTGATTTTGCAATGCCCCGAGCACTGATCATTCATACAGTCCCCCCCGCGTGTATCGCTGCTTTCTCGTGTCCTGACCCGATAGGTCACAGCCGTAGACCCGTAGACTATCTATTCACAACATGATAAGGAGCAAAAATTAAGTAATTTTATTACACTCATTAAATTATTTTATGATAATTTTAATTTGAAAAGATAATTATGATGATTTAGTTTTTAATAATTAAATTATCATGTAATTATAATATAATAATTTTTTATGGGTTAGGGTGGTATTATAAGAGTATTATTTGATTATATTTTAATAATATAATATTTATCTATTTATTTATATTTTAAACATATATTATTATTTGATTGTATATTATTATTAATTTTCTAAATAAATATTAGATGTCTTTAAAATATGTTAAGATTTATTATACTATATATGAAAATATTTAATATTTATTTATTTTTTATAACTCTTTTATAATTATTAATTCGCTATCTAGATAAAAGATCTATTTTAATTTTCTTTACTTTACCTTTTTCAATTTTAATTGATTTTATATGTAAAAATATAAGTTATAAATAAGTTATAAATAGATAAAATATCTAGTAAAGCTCGTTAAAAAAGGGGCAATGCATCTTATTTTATTCATATATAATATGAAAATCATTTAAAAATTTTTAAATAAGAAAATAAAATAAAATTTATTATGTTGAAAAAAAATATATAAAGGAAACGAGGCAAATATAATTTAACTGACTAGACTTGTATATGGCTCAGGATCTGGCCATTGTAGGCGGCTTGATTTGCTTTTTGACTGGCGCAATATAGAGGACGACAAGGGAAGAAAAGAAGGGCTCGGATCGGTTTCATTAGGAAAATTTTTAGAAGATTTGGTAGGGGAAAAATAGAAAAAATAAATATTTTTGGAAAAAAAAAACCCCATTTAAAAATAATTACTGAAAAGTCTATGATTACTCTAAATACGGAAATACCAAATTATTAGATATTTCTATTAATAAAAGGTGGAAAATAATTTGAATTAATATTAAAATATTTAAGGGGGGGAAGATAAACGTGCTTATGACATCACGAAAGTCAAAAATTCCGACTTAAAAGTTTAAATGTACTATTGCTTTCTCATTGCATGGGGAGAATCCAAGAAAAAATTACCGAAAAAACGAAAAAAAAAAACAAAAAAACAAGCAAATTTTTTCTTTTTAAAATATCACAAAAGAGTTGTTCAAAAGTAGGCACGAGAAGGAACCACTCCACTCCTAAACCCACTTCATCTTCTTCATCTCTCTTTTTCTCTCTCTACCCTTCTTCCTTTGTCTCTCTCGTTTCCTGCAGTTCAGGGGAAATGGAGAATCAGTTGAACCCTGTTCTCAGCTGGCCTCACTACCACCGGAGCAAGGTACACAACTTCGTCTTCCTGCTGAAACCACTATTTCTCTTGGTGTTGTAATTCTGATTGAATGTCATCACTTGACTAACGCGTAAGCTGCCATTATTTAAAAAATAAAAATGCTTTCTTTTAAACTTTCTGGGTCTGAAACAGAGCATAGACGAGCTGAGGCATTCACTAATGCAAGCCAAAATGGAGCTGGAAACAACAAGGGCAGCAGTCCAGGAAGAGCTGAGGAGGAGAGACGAGCAAGTAATCCATCTCAGATATTTGCTTGAAACAGCCGTCACAGAGAGAAATGAGGCTCAGCACAAATGCCAAGCATTGCTCCTTGAAAGTCTCCTCCTGCACCAACAGAAACAGCAACAACAGCAGCAGACTGTTTCGCTCTCCGGATTCGACTCCAAGAATGGCTTCTCATCCTCGGACTGCGAAGAAAGCATCGTTTCTTCCCCGCCCGACGACCCAATACCTCTTCCACAGGCAAAGCCATTGCCGGAGAAAGGGAAGCTTTTACAGGCTGTGGTGAAAGCTGGTCCACTTCTTCAGACTCTGATTTTGGCTGGACCGCTGCCGCGGTGGAGATACCCTCCTCCACCACTCGAGATTCCTCCGGTGGTCATTCCTTCACCGCCGCAGCTGGCTCCTCCTCAGCTCCTCCAGCAAGAGTGTATGACTGATGCTAGCGGCGGTAGCAGATGGAGTAAGAGAAAAAAGGAGTCCTGAAAAGTCAGCAGTCCGCTAACTAACTGCATTTGAAAGGGATTAAGAAACGGGATGGTAAGATACTATCGTTAAGGCTAGCGAGAGTGATTTTTGCTAAGTACGCACGGAGGTGTTCTAGCGTCTGTACCGTGCAGGAGGAAAGATTTGATTTGACTGACTGACTGACTGCAGCCACGAAAAGAATGAGCAGAGCTATGCGTTTTCCTTAATTGGATGGAGATATCTTGCTTTATCATTTTCTCTCGCCTCCCGCGTTTATTCGCAATTCTCTTGTTTGATCGTTAATTATATCATCAATTTTTCGTCATATATATAATTTAATCTCAAGCCCATTATTGCCTTTAAATCACTCATTTAGTATTTAATTGCTTCTAACAACCCTTTTCGGGCACTAATACTCCTCGAGCAAGTCAACCCAGAAAATTTTCCCCAACAAATTTTGAGTAGCCAGTCAACAGAAATGTTTAAGGAAAGGAATACCTTTAAGTTTTCATTTGGACAATTTTGGTTGCTGTAATTATACTTATCCTTCAGTTTTATGATTTATTAGTGATAATAAATAGATAAGATATCGTATTAATCCTAAAAACTAACCTACTAATGTCACTTTCGGTGAAAATTGAATTTCTTGCTTAAAACAATAAAATATAACCTTCAGCATGTTTTCCAACACCGACCGAATTATTCAGATTTATTTTCAGCTTCCAAGAGATATGGCGGCACCTCAGCCAGCTTGCCGCCTCACCAACTCGACTGACAAGCGAGCAGTGGATTAGCTTCTGGTTAGCAAAGGAATGTGGTTCGTAAAAAACTTGAATTAATAACTCGTAGTGGAGAAGCCTACCTCCAATAAATTAGATTGATAGCAGCCATAATTATCAACAGTCAGCATTGAATCATGATCGGCGAGGCATATCAATAAGCTTTGATAAACATCAATTAAACCCAAATGCAAAATACAGGCTCTGTAGCTTTCCTTTGTCAATTTTCATGTCTCCAAGCAACAGAATCAGAGTTCGAATAATTACTACTTCTGGTGTATACATCTTTTACCCGCATTGCGAATGCACAAATACAAAATTCAGACACAGATTTTAATCTTCTGCACTCTTAGAGAGAGAGCGTGAGAGAGCGAGAATAATTATCCTATCTACACACACCACTGCTTCCTTCCGTCAAGGGTAAAGACGAAGATTCGTTTACCTTGAAGTGTCATTCATACATCTCTTATATGAGAGAGGAACTATTTCCCTTCTTAATCATCTTCCATTTCATCTTGATTGTTCCGGTGATTGCTACTCTGAGCATGGAACATTTCAGCGACCTGGAATATCACACCACGAATTCACACAATGTTCAATGCAGGTATGCAGAAAGGGAACAAAAAAAACTAGCCGGCAGCGTAAGGTAAATCGATTAATACTCTCACCAGTTCAGATGACGAGGCTTGCTCAGGAACTTTGTCTTCGCGGATGCGAACCAGGCGTGGAAATCGGAGTGAAATACCCTTCGGAGAAGAGAAAAATTAAGATGAAAAGAGAAAACAGTAGCAGAATTACTAATCTCCATCGAGATGTGAATAACACTCGGACTCTATTTGTTTATGGAAAATATTTGCCACCAAATGGGAAGAATTTTCACCAAAAATACTCAGCTTATAAAATATTTTTCATAGAAAAGATGTCAACTTCCCTTATAGTATTTTCTCATATTTGGCTTCTAAAAGAAAATTTAGATTCTCACATGAATTGGCAGATTTATAGTCGATATTTGTGGTTATTAACAGAGAGAATGTTTTTTCGGTAGATGGCAATATTTTATAGTCAAGAAAATATTTTCTGCCGGTCAATGATGTGATGATTTTCTGATAATGTTGAGGTCGGGATATTGCCAGCCAGGCAAGGAGTGGCGGGGTTAAGGGTATCATGGCCCAACAATGGCATCACCTTTGGGTAGAAACATTTAGGAATGGATATTTGTGGTTAGGGTAAGCAGTGAATGGGTCTCAAAAATAACTTCTCGCTATAGAATTTAAAAGAATTTGATCGGAGAGAACAAGCAAAATATGTATACAACCTTTTCAGGCTCAACTCTACCAAAAGCAGCACGATGAACAGGACTAATGGTCAGGTCTGCCGCTTTCACCTCCCAAACCTGCAAGAGGATGAAATAGAGTAGAAGTACAACCAAAAAGCTGAAGTTTATAGTGAATGTTGAATTTCATCTCACTGTTACCACACTCCAGTTGGATATTCTCCTCTCCTTCGGGCTCCAAACATGAACAATCATGCACAATAATTAGCTACAGTATGGTGACATTTGTTGATCGGGCATCTTGCTTTTTTACAATGTGAAAGAACCAGTTATGCAAAAGCTTAAACTGTAACAGAAGAATGAGAAGAATTTACGCATCTCCAAAAGATGCCAATATATCTAGAGAGCACAGAAACAAAATTTCAAATAAAATGAACATACAAAGCTGTCGTTTGCGTTACTTCACATATCAATTGTTAAACTAAAATCCCAGCAACAGAATTAAAAGATGGCTGCAATCAGAATCAGTGTCATGGTTGCAGAAATCGCCACCACAGAAAAGATATTTACATGTAGGTGGGCTGATCTATGAATAGGAAATGTTGTACAAGTATCTACAGGACCTAAATAATCAACATGCTCTCAAAGTACGTCAAAAATTCCGTTTGAGTGTTGCTCCGCCGACTGTTTCCTAATTTTATAATTGAACTTTGAATTTCTAATTGTCTCTTGGATACAAATTAGGGATATCCTTCCCTTACCCAACAAAAATTGAATCAATCACAAAAAATTGGAGGGTGAAGTGCAACTAAATCAATTTTGTAGGAGGATTCAGATTAATCTTATCAAATCATAGACCAAACTGCTGAATCAGAAACCACGAGAACTTGCATGTAAAAATTTAAAGCAGATGCTAGAGTTGAAATGTTCATTCTAATATAATTTCCAAGGTGAAAAAGAAATAACCAAAGGCACAGCAAAAGAAAATGAGAAAATGATATGATTACCTCAGAGGGTTCGAACCAGACATCCGGGGTAATCGTATCTCCATAACGATAGTACGACTGGTCACATGAAGATTGTGAAATTAGCATGAAAAGTTATGCGAACTCTTACCATGAAAACTTATAAGCAAAAATACTTGGAGAAATTGGGAGAGAGAGAAACTGCCTTTGGGTTGGGAATCACTTTCGAACGAAGACTAGTCGAACGCTCCTCAAGCATCACTTCAGAGAATCCAGTGCCTTGACAAAATGGCAAGAAAATTTCCAGCAATTACAAACATTGGAGGAGCTGTTCGTATAGAAACAACAATATTCAAGTAGTTGGAAGCCAAAATGTGTGACTTACCAATTTTGCAAATGCTTTGATACTCCTCCTTATTGCTATCATAACAAGCAAGGAGGAATGCACCATAAACACCTACAGGGAGATTTTATATCATCAAGATGGCTGCTCAGCTTCGGCTTCATGCATTAATTTTTATGAAAGTGAACTGAGATTATGAAACCTACAGTTAACAGAAAAAAACATTGCTGGCTAACACGAGGCATGCAACTTCCACAAAAAAAATAAGATAACAGTTGATTGTCTGGCTCAAACAATAGGAGACTTTTGGCATCAATTCAAATTTCTACTATTTTTTTCTCCGAGCACACATGCACCATTGATTAGGATCTGCTTCCTCTAATTGATAAATGGCCAAGCACTAAAAGCAAATATTTTTTTCACAAAGAGGCCAGTTGTTCTTTAGGATGCAACTTAGATCATTTAGCTAACTCACAACCTTGAGTAACTTGGAAGGGAGCCTGGCCGCAACAATAGAGTTGTTGCTTGTAACTTGGTAGTCAAGGGTTCGAGACGCAAAAACGGCCTATTACATAATGCAAGATAAGACCGTGTAAAATAAACCCAATATAATCTAACACTTCTTGAACTCCTGCATAGTGGGATCTTTATGAACCGGGCTGCCTTCTTTTTCGCAAACTTGAGTGGATTGCCCAGGTTTAGTTTCTTTTTTTCTTTTTCCTGTTCTTTGGACCACATGGACGGTGGGGATGGGAGTTTACTAATACAGAACATGTTCCTCATCTACAGAGGACAAATAATATAGCTCATTAAAGGAATCCAAACAAGCAACACGAGACACAATCAAAGCCCATTATCATGTGAAAATAATTGAGTTATAGATGCTAGTTTGTGGCACTAACCTGTCCGTTTTCCACGACCATGAAAAACAGAAAATAATTGAGTTATAGATGCTCGTTTGTGGCACTAACCTGTCCGTTTTCCACGACCATGAAAAGCAGCAATTGGAACTAAATCCAGAGAGTCTCCAATACTGCACAGTATTAACGGTGGACACAGATTTTTTTCCAATTAGAGATGCTAGAATGCCCAAAAAGAGACATAATGCTACCTACCTGTCCATGTAATCCTTTTTCAATTTAAGCCAGTTATGAGATCGTTTTGAAGGCTCATATGTAGCTTCTTTATCCAAAGTTTTGATAATCAATCCTTCGCAGCTGGAAATCAAGCATAGATAGGTTTGTTTAATATCCATATGCATAGCAGTTTAGAACATAGTCACACAGATGTATCATTAGCAGCTCGAACAATCACTTAAAGCACATCATGCAGACTGTGAATCCCAAAACAAGTCAAAAATAAAAATAAAAGAGGAGCCAAAAAGAAGGGAATTCATCCAGTTTCTCCCACTTCAACAGTCCATCGTAATTATCCTCCATCATTAATTAGTCAATCACAACTTCAATCAACAAAATTAAATCCTCATCATAATTCATCCACACTCATAGTTTTTTTTTTTTCAATTTTGAAATGCAAAACTTCAGTTTTAAAATGAGACTGGTGTTAAATCATTCTTTGCCTCCAAGGAAACAATAATAACCGCCCCTTCCCCACTCCCCAAAGAAAAGATAAAAAAGGATGTCTACTAGAGTGGGTACTTAAACATATGCCCAATAACAAAATCTGCCCATGTCACTTTTTCATTTTCCATTTTCAGATAAAATTTTCAGAAAACTTTGGATGACAGAAAATATACCAGGCATTAACAGCAGCTTCAAGAAACTTTTGTATTTCCTCGAGATCGTTAGAAGTGATCGCTGTAGCAAAGTGAAAAGATCCAGGTGCTTCCACAAAGGAATCATAAAGGAGCTGCATTATGGCCCAAGCCAACAGGTTATATTTACATCCAACACTTCAACTAGAATTTGATACATAATTTTTGTTAGTAAATTCCTCCAGAAATTCAAGAATACAACAGAACATCTGTGCTTTACAAAGAACCCAAAACCACCTATTTCAGACAACGTAATAAAAGATCTCTCCATACAAGAGTCATTCTCCGTGACACCATAAACAAGTTGAATAAGTGCATAGGGATGAATATGGGCAAAAAGATGAAAGACTAATAAAAGATACACCATGTGTAATGGAGTAAAATGGATAGTAACAATAAATACTAAAAATGCCACATGCATGTTGAAAAAACATAGAAAATGACAGATACTGGATATTCCCAGGACATCTCAAGGGAAGAAATAAAGAACAGACAGAATAAAAAATATATATATAGCAGGATAAAATTAAAAGAATAGGAAAGCAAATGAGAGAAAAGGATCCAAAGCACATGCATATAAATATTAGTAGTTCAATGGTCATAGGTAGAAAATTGTCAAATAAAGAGTGTATTTAGTAGTAGAAACGAACCTATTTGTAGGAAAAGGTTTACATGAAAATTGAAAATCTAGAAAATATTATTAAATTTGCATGTTTTCTAACTTTGAATTAAATTAGAAAACTCAAAAAACACCAAAATAATGTTTTTTAAAATATTCCACCGATAACAACGTAATATTTTTCACAGTTTTCTGAATCTAACTTATATAGCAGTCCTGTTGAGAAAAATTATTTATAAGCATACACATACATACATACACTCACTTGATATGTAAAGACAAAAGAGTGGTCCTTTTATCAACATTTAGGTTACCGTCTAAAGTCTTTTACAACTTAAACATAATTTTTGCGCTCGGCTTGTAAATTGGCAAGCTTAGATTTTGGTTCAACCTTGGCTAAGTAATTTTATGAGTTAAACTCTGGCAAACAAAACTATCACTAATAGAGTTCCAGTAGTCCATTTTATCATAAAATAACATTCCAAGAATGCCTTATTTACAACTTGCTCCCCGTCTAAACTATCACATCTAATAGGCATGAATCAACTTATTAAGCCTTTTGAGTCAGCTCGAACAAGCATTAACATACAATTTCAAACTGAATTTCGAATAAATTGATTTTACTAACAACCGTAACCATATGTCGATTGATCACTATGTTGCTAACTATTGATAAACACTGAAAATAGGAATGTTTCCTATAGAAACAAATGAACTGAACACATCTTTTAGGAAAAATATAGAAATGCAAAGGTGAAAAAAGAAAACTCAAAAACAAAAAGGAGAAAAAGATTTTCCAAAAACAATAGGCCTATTGTTCAAAATTGAAAGTGTTTTCTATAAGTTCCGGTATTGTTTGAAAAAAATACTTATATGGAGTGGGAGGAGTTTAATCTGCATCTTCGATAGTTGAAATGTGAGTTTATTAGATCATCGAATGATTAATGGTGTGGCAGCTCCATTGTGGGATCACATTTCCTTGACTCCATGGTTTTGGGAGCATATGCTAGAGCAGAAGTGTATGCTGAAACCTGCCGTGGAAGCAACTTTTACTTGTTTGGTGTCCAGAATAGGTTCACATGAGACAGCACAGAAATGAGATTTTTTTCAGTGGCTGGTTACTACAAGAACATTTGTACTGGGAAAAGAACCAACATTATCGAAAGATTGAATCAAATGATCCTACAAGGGTGCATTTCTCTAGTTGGAAAGTTAAGTGCGAAAGAAACTGAACTTGCTATAATTTGGAAAGGACAGGTAGTCTGGACATTACCTTTTTGCTGTGCATAGATGGAGAATCTGTTTATTAAATATTTTTTGCTTTGTTTTTCACATAGCATATCGTGCAGATTTTAGTTTACCTGAAATTTCTTTGGTTCAGGCAGGGTCTGCCTATAGTGATCTCCTTGCTTGGACATGATCTATGGTAAGGAGTAAATAATGACCCTTGCTTAGTGGTATCCCGGCCAGTTAATTAATATGTTTTGAAGACAATAAATGTAGTGTTTTGAGAATCAAGAGGAAGGCCAACAACAGATTCAGAGTGGCTGACTTCAATTTGTAGTTCTTCTGGGTGTAGGGTATGGAACTGGGGCCCTTCTTTTCTAAGGGGAGGAGTGTCTCCTCCAAATCACAACCGTCTATCTAAACTTGAACGAAATCCAACAACTATGATTTGATGTAAAAATATTATGAGAATAATAAAAAATTTTTAATACATCTAAATCACAATTACTTGATGAAATATATGACTGGGAGAAGGAGGAGACTACTGCTCTCTCAACAGAGAAGAGCCCCCAAATCCATAGGGGTACAAAACTTCATCCAATTTTGATGAATTCACTTTCATGTAATTGAGAGGATATGAGGGAATATGTACCATCTATTTTATAGCATTTGTGCCCCAAGGCACCACATTAATGATTATAAAGTATAAACCCATAAAAAATAAAAAATAAAAAACAAAAATCTCTGTTGTCACGTTTTTGTCTTCCATGTGGCCTCTAGTCTCTACCACTACCTGCAACAATACATGCAACTGCATTTTATTTTATCTGTTGTTTCTTTGTTTAGTTTGCATGTGTCACCGGATTTATAAGACAGTAAGAGTACCTTTTTCAGATTTTTTAGCATTCCCATTGACGGCTAAAAGTAAGATGTTCATTAATAGATATCAAGGGATTCACTCGAATTCAAGAGACAGAGTTTTCAAACATCTGAGGCACCTTGCTTATCAATTAAGTGCTATCAAACAATAAAAAATTACAGTGCCCTGATCCACATATTGCTCGAATAAAAATAAAAACATCCTTCCTCTCTAATGCTTTCATACTCTTTTGCTGCAAACTATCAAGAAATTAGTTAGATGGAATCCAGAAATTAGTTTTCTCCTCCAGATGAGAAATTTATCCCTCATGTTCCCCACTCTAGAGGGAAGTAAGACTTTCCCAACAATGTAATTGGTGGTATTGTGTTCATTTGAGGTATAATCATACGCCAACCTCCCACACCCTAACAACTCATTCACAGCTCAGATTCTTACCTCCGTTAGCCCTACCCTTCCAACTTTCTTTGGTCTGCTGAGAAGTAGGACATCTCTCTCTTCCTCCATCCAGACAATTTAGATATCTAAAACCAATCCATTCTCTTTTTACAGAGATCAGCTCACCGTGCACTTTCCAGCATCCATCCCTCCATGGCAACTTTTTTCTGAGATCAAGAAGTTCAACAACCAATCACTACCTATCCCCTGAACAAGTCTGAAGCAGCAACTAGATCATAAGTAAACTTGGCAGAAAAAGGCAAGCAAAACTGGTCTATTTCATGTGTTATATTTGTTGCTTAAAAGCACTGTAAGAATTTTAAAACTCAACATAAATCTTGCTTCCAACCACAAATCTTTAATCACATACACAAAGTTGATTATGGAGTTTTAAACCAAATGGTTTGCACAAGTAAGCAATAACTGTTTTTGGGTAATCTATGAGTAGCTGAGTACAATAGATCAAATACCTTTCTGCGAACATTAAGTTGCTCCTGAAGAAGTGGTTTTCCATCGAGATACAAGATGTCAAAGGCAAAGATGCAAACATCAACCTTGATGTCGCTCATAACCACATTTTTACGAGCACGAGTGCTGAGTACCTACCGAAAGCATTGTTTCCTAAATTAGCATGTGTAACAAAACACAGACAACATATACACAGTTTTTGGGCACATAAATGAAATGATGCTGCAAATATGACATAAGGATGGCCCGATGCACGATGCGGAATGCTGAAAATATGGGGCAAAATAGTATTAAGTGTAGAATTTCCAGTGTTAAGGCTAAAGATCAACAATCAATACTTGATCACGGTAACAAGACCATTGGAATAAAAATATGGTTTACTTGAGTAGTTGATCATGTGGGATTTATGTGATCATCAAATTCCTCTAAAATAAAAGGGAAAGCTACTATTCAGATTGGTAAGGGGAATAAAAAACAATGTGCCAATATTAGGTCTAGTGATTTGCAATGAGGTAAGGACATTTAAGATTATCTAGATGCCTAAATCTTAGGTCGAATATTGCACCAATGAGGAAATGATTTATTTACAGTTTGAGAGAATAAGGGAGATATAAGCTTAGGAAAACTTGAAATAAGGTAATAAGGGATTAAACTGTGCTTCAATATTCACACCAGGTTGAGAAACAAGTATGACTCCATGCATAGAGGAGGATGGTTAAGGTGAGAAAGGCAGCTTGAACTAGAGGATGGAGACCATAAATAAATTATAAGATCTTGATTAAAAATTAGCCCAACAGATTATAAGAAGCCACAAGTCCTCTGATGCCAGGAGGCAAATGCTAGGTGATCACTAACTTGCTTTTGACATTTCCTTACGATTTAGTCAATCACTTCAGGCATCGCTAGCACCCATTGTGTGACAGGCAATGCCAACTCCTTTATTAACAGCCAGAATTAGTCTACTATAGGACATAATCCAACTCCTTTATTAACAGCCAGAATTGCAAGGAAAGATGTATACAAACTTTCAATGAAAATGACTAGGGTAAGCAACCTCCCCTTACCAGGATTTGACCTTCCTAGTAAGGAGGGTGGCTTGTTACATACAAGGGGAAGGGATGACTGCATTGATAGGATATATCATTTCCTATTTGGAGCCATGCCGTGTCTCTGTCCCCCCCTTCCCTCACTGTTCCCTTGTTTTATAGTCATAATCCACAGCACTAACAACCACACGTTCAAATTTTGAAAGAGAGTCCCAATACCTGAAAGGGAAGAATCTTCTTCTTTTCATGATCATAAGCAACAAGTTCACAATCCAGGACAAATGAACTTACAGACAACTTCTTCACTCTGCAATCTGACAGTAAAGGTTAGAAGAGCCACAATAAACGATAACTTATTGTTTCTATATTAGCAGCAATATATGCTGTAAGAAAACGGAATAAAATATTCACAGGAACCTCAAAACATACAAGGCTTCACCACAAGCAGAACAGTAATCTTCTCTACCACCAAAAAAAAAACCTGCACTTCTTAGCACATAGCTACAGAACAACTATTGAGTGTCTCAAGAAGATCAGAATACAACTGCATCAAGTAACTAGTCAACATGCCACAAATTTGCCCCTTTCACTTCGTTGCTCAGAGCGTCAAATCATTGATAGCTAGGCAAAATTTGTGTTACTAAATGACAGCATTACATTGCTGTTTGGAATAACAAAGAACAGAAAATAAACTCCTTCTGAACAGCAATGAGAGCAACAAAACATTTCAAGTGGCACTAACATTTACGCTAAATAAAACCTAGCAACACCTCATATGAAGCAGAGACATAGTAAGAAAAAGATTCCAGAAGTCAAAACATTTCTACCAGCCTGACACAAGCACTTAGATGAACTTATGTCTGGAATAGTGTATCAATTATCTGAACCACAACAGAGAATATGCATGACAATTGCCAAAACAACTTTAATAATCCACCAAATCATTTGTGAACAGAAATTACAGAAGTCATGAAGCAATTTTAATAACCCAAAGCATTTGTAACAAAAGTCACTGAAGTCTTGAGTGAAAAACAGTAGGGTACTACTGCAGAAGCTTGATAACAATATCTGCCAATAATTACCTCCTGATTCATTATGCTGATTATTTAAGCTAATCTTTCACAGAAAAATAACATCTGTTTTGGCCACTATTATAGCAGGAGCATAGACAAAATGCAAGCTATAAATTAATGACAATGGAGAACATCACATCTCGATAACATGATACTCGTCTTTTTCCAAATATTGAGTGTCACTTTCAGCAATAGCAGAATATGTGGTGCTTTTAAAAAATAAAAATAAGCTTGTGGAGCCCTTAAAGAAGGTTGTCTCCAAATACATTACTTCGGAAGTACAATCAGTCCCTCCTGTATGAGAGTACAAGAGGGTGTGTCATTTTTAAAAATGCTATTGCAAAAAACTGTAATATTAGTGTTTGCCAAAGCATTTTCAAGTGTTTTTTAAAAGGTTTTTAATGGAAATTTGTTAAAGAACCAGAGAACAGCTTATGGAGAACTTTAATAGACTTTTTAGGAAGACCAAACTTATAAATTTTTCCCAAATGTTTTTCAAAAAGAATGTAAACAAGCACTTAAGCGCATTATCTATAAACCATAAAATGAATTTTCTCTTACAATTTGTGACACAACAAGGATAAGATTTATTTGTAACAGAGAAGAATAGTTATCATAGTTAATAAAAGATGCATGAAAAGAAAATCTACGTTAGTGAAGCAATGTGTGCCAAACAGGTTAAGCATTTAACACATAAACTACCTGTTTACTGCAACAACAACATCGGGAAACTTTCCAGTATTTCGTTCAGCATTTCGACTATATATTTCAACTGAGCCGTCCTCCATGTAATGAATCTGTATTTGAGAGCACAGTGATTGCAGGAAAGAAACAGACTTCCTCTACCCACCAAGAAACAAGCAAAGAAAATGCGCTTCAGCTAAAATATCCATGAAAAACAAGAAATACCTGAGCACGTTCTCCATCATACTTGTATTCACATGTAAATTCCATATCCTGAAATTTATCTAAAATGTCTGATACCCCCCTTGTTGGCTTTGCCAGCATAGGTCCAATTGGAACACCCGGTGAGAAGGTACATGTCTTTGGGAGATTCCATACACCATCACTGAGAAGAGCAAGGATTATTTTATCATAGGCAGGGAGCACAGAGTACACTTGTTTAACAATCTTTGCTGCCTGAGACACAAATGCAGCACATCTTTCAGAAAATATCCAGATAAATGTAGATAATAAAAAATGTTCACCAGTACACTGATGCTAGAAAAGGTATAAGCATCATGCTTATTTCCCATGCTATTTTATTCTCTAATAATTGAGCTGTCATACATACATATTCAAAAGTAAGCAAAAAAATGTTGCCTCAAGAAATCCCTAATCATGCTCCCGTAATGAAAGATCATAAAAGAAACAATAATGCTTTTTCCTCAATCAAGCATCTTGACAAGATAAATTTCACTTGAGTACTAAATTCCAAACTAGAAGAACTGTGCTTGTGAAGTATTCAAACACGGCAAGAGTACATATAAACAAGTTTCTTGAGTACCCAAGAATCAACACAAACACACATACAGATAGAGAGGGTTTGAAACTCAGTGCAGCATAGCATAGCTCCCAACTCATAGAATCATCAGACATGATCTAGAGATCCCGCCACATAAGGATCCACTTCCCAGACAATCCATCAACAACTTAAATTATATACAGTAAAACAAGAGTTTTAACATCTACACTATAACTTTTGTTCCATCCTCCAAAGTCCATAAACTCAAAAGGAGCCCCTCAACCTTGAAAGGTGGGGATCAACCCAAATCAGTTTGGTACCGCGGTAAGGGTTGCATCTTGATCCCTCAAAAATGAAAGAGTTGCAAAATTGGTAGTTTGCCTTCAAATTCGGCTTAGTCTGACTTGCCCAGTGGAAAATAATAATAATAATTTTCCAAACTGAACAGTACCTTGAACTTTCTCAAACACAAAGTATCATATTCAGGTCACAAAAACTTCAGGAGATGAGTATTCTGAAGTTCACACTCTCAATGAGATGCCTCTGGAACAGGTTACAAGTTAAATTTGGTAACTATTGCCTTGACAACACAGAAAGTACATAACCAACCAGCATGAAATCTAAATATTGATAAGCAGATAATAACCAAAGAGGTCAATATGGATACTAGAGATTCCAATTATTAAACATGAAACTGCATTCAGTGAACTCTCAATGAAGTAAAAAACATATTCCATTCACATAACCATGAAATTGTTGGAAAAGGGAGTGGACACCTTTCCCGATTACTATGAAGACAGTAAAGAAAATGAATGAAAATAAACAATGAACACAAGATTTTTATGTGAAAAACCCTTCTCAAATAAGGGAAAAATCACAGGATAATCTGTCCACAGAAACGAATTTCACTATCAGAGATTTTGGGATCAACAATGAAGAATAAAGAGAAAATTGAAAAACACTCTTGTTTCCTTCACAGTTTTTTTCTCTCATCACTCCCTATACATATATATATACTTCTCACTGATACAACTTACAGTTTTTAAATAAAACTGCCTCTCTTAAAGAAACTGCACAACTAGAATTTCCAAGCAGTTGGCCGCCCAAAATCGGTCAACACTCCTGTTGACTATCTGAGAAGTTGCTCTCCAATAATCTCCAAAAATCGATTAATTAAACTTTCGAAAACTGATTAACATAAAACCGAAAATGTTAACCGCCAATCCGGTCAACTCTCAGTTGACCGAAACTTTATTTATAGAACAGAGTCTTCGTACTCCGCCCAAGTTATTCAATCATACTAACTTCTTTACGGGAGTGATCCCCAACAAACTTTTCCTCACGACCGTGAGGAAGTTAGATCCATTAGCCCGGCTATCTTGCAGCATG
>JAOVVI020003956.1:0-18299 GCA_028571085.2 Nepenthes alata | reverse complement strand
TGCATATCAGTACTTCAACAAACGGAAATCTTTTCCACTACTAATAAAAACAAAAACTTCATGCACATATCAAATCATTGAAGTGAAGCGATTGAAGGAAATTTATCATTTGATGGTAAGAATGGGAGAAACATACTAGTTGCAGTGGAAAGGCGTGCCATAATCTGGATCAGATAATCCAACACCTAAAGGGCAGCAGACATGGCGATCATAGCTGTTGATCGAGCCACGGGTCTCGGAAAGAACCACGAGGAGTTCCGAGATATTCAGAAATGCTCGAAGCTTGCTGTTTCAACCAGGAGGTGCTCTGTGACAAGCTGCGCTTCAACCATCCGGTCTCGGTTCCTTCTTTCAGTTCAAGCATACTCTTCTCTTCCTCTGCCACCAGGATGTCGAGCCATCTCTTAGCCATGAAAGCCTTGACAGCCTCAACACCCTCATTCACAACCTCAGCTGGGGGGATAACAATCGGGTTTTGATCTAAGTTGAGCTTGATCAAATTCTCCAGCCTACCAAAAGTATCAGGTAGGGCATGAATCTGGTTGTTACTCAGGTCTAACTCCTTGAGATTGATTAGATCACAAAAGGTGTCGGGAAGCTCCGTCAAGTCACTAAAATTACCACTCAGATTTAGGTTTTCGAGATTTGTCAACTTGCCAATCGTAGAAGGAAGGCCACGGAGTTCATTGAAGTGGGCATCGAGATGCTGCAAAGATCTCATCTCCCCTATTGAAGTGGGAAGAAAGTTAATCTTGTTATATTGGACCGAAAGTCTTCTCAAGTTCACCAACTCATAACCTATATTTGTTGGTAAGTAAGTCAGGTTATTGAAACTGACATCCAACTCCACCAATGACCTGCAACGTCATGACGAGAGAGTAAAAATCCGCAATAATATCTTAAAGAGTATTCATCCTAATAATACCTTCGATACCGATATTTCTGCTGTATTGGTAATATTTAGCGATATAGCAAATGATGTTTAAAATATCAGCGAACACACACGATACTCTCTAATATATCTGCCAATATTTATCGTCCAAAATCTCAAATTGCAAAAAAGGATTTGCAACATGGCTGCAATAGATACTGATAATAATATTTTTGTCTGTTTCTAAGCCTTGGGAATATAAAATACCTGCAGTGGCAGATGCTGTCAGGAAGGAAATGTAGCTTGTTTCCAGAAACATTCAGGGTCTTCAAATTGACCAGCAGGCCAATGGAGTCTGGCAGTGACTCCAGAAGATTGGAATAAAGGTTTAGCACTTCAAGATTTTCTAATCCACCAATCGAATCAGGTATAGCCTGCATTTTCAGCACATAAACAAAACATTAGAAAGCTAGAGTGCAATCATACTTATAATTACAATTATTATCAATTATTTCATTTTTTCTTGAATCCATGGGTTAGTAGCTTGCTATCAGCTAGGTTGCACCTTCCAAAGAATATACAATATCGATGAATTTGGCCATAAATGTGCAGCCCACACACAGATCTAAACTTGACCATCCCAGAAGAATGGCAAATGAAAACATAAAACGATTAAAATGACTCCATGGGCAAATGAATGTCCATGGAGTCCAAATATAGAGTCTACAAGGACAAAGTTAAACGGAGAAGGAAAGATGATAGGAATGTAAACAAATATGCAGCAAGCTTAACTGCCTTCCTAGGTCATACCCAGCGAAATGAGGGAAAAAATAACTACACTAAAATGTTCAATTCAAAAATAAGGGAAAAATAAACAGAATAACTATATATCAATCTACAAAGGTCTCCCCTCAGGTGCCAAAAAGCATGGATAACGGATACAATATAGAGATATCAAACACAGAAACAATCATAGCCTTCAACTATTAAGAATTTCCTTTTACTGCTAAACTTTTGAATAGTCAGAGATTTCCCCTCATAATGCTGGACTTAGTTGAGAGAGTAAGAAATGGTGTTCCCACAACGTTTATCTGGAATCGGTGTTAAGGAGAACATTCAGCCAAGCTTCACACGGTCAGTCACAAAATTGTAAACTTTGGCCATAAAGTTATAAACTAGATTGACAACGGATATGCCTAAATCACAAAGTAAACCTAAACCAATATTTAAAACATTATTGCTCATAGGCTACTCAATGCACGAGAAATAAAGTGTGTAAATTGGTAAACACTACTATAGCTGTCAAGTATGGCATAGAGGAAGTGCTTCAAAATAGAAAATATAGCTGAATACATGGAGGAGTTGTTAAATACGAGTACCAAATAGTGGAAGTCAGTATTCAAGCCTCATTATTAAGCATAATAATCTGAATTTCCATTTTCTTTACACATACTAAAAATAGTGTGATTTGAGAAGAAAGTACTCACAATGTACAACATATCAAATAAATTCATTCAGAATCTTTTCAAATTCCACAAGCATTCAAATGCAGCAACTGTACATTGCCATTTTCCTAGTAGAACTAGGGTGTTAACATTGTCCAACCTAGTAGAGCAAGGACGTTGAGTTTGTCCCACAATATCTAGTAATGGAGCTTTCTATGATATGATGACTTAGCGACCTCAACTTGCCAAAAAGGACTTGGCTGCCTCAAATCAAAAGAGACATGCATATAGAGGCATATGATTTACTGATCCTCCATTTTCGGAGGTTTTACTTTCTATCATCCAAATAGCATAGTGATGGAAAAATTTTGAACAGCAGGCATGAAATATTTAAGATTTGAAGGTATGGCTATGTAAGCAAACCATTATGAATTAATATCCGAAAGGGTGGCATGAAAGTAGAAAACAAATAACAAGAAAAAAATTAAACAAAGCAAGCCCTGGCAGGAAAAGAGAGCATCGAGGGAAACAATGTGAAGATTAGCAAGCTATGAAAAAAAAAAAGCGAGTGCCAAATCAAAATGGTGGCTGAAAAACAAAAACTCATCATAGCCATCCAAGTGGCATAGTAAGAACCGACAAATAAAGAACAGGGGGAAAAAGTGGCAGACAGATTGGTGCCGCAGCAACAAGGAGGTGTATATGGGGGAGATTCATTATCTAGTAGAACTGTTAAAACCGATCAGGGTTTATCAGGCTTTTGAAATAGTTTAAATTAAGGAGTTGTAACAAGTTGGGAAAAAGCTAGCCAGAGTTAGATTGCCTCGACCGGAGGCCATATACATCATCATTCCCCGTCCAAGGCAGCTAGCTCATTAAGAGCCGCTGCCAAGCCAAAGACTACAATCCACTGGATCACACCTAAATAGATGAAGGAGAAAAGGGAACGAGGCCTATGTTATACGTGCAATGAACGAGGAGCCTGAGGCACAAATGCGCCAAACCCCAACTATTCCTGGTAGAAGAGCTGAGAGGAGCCAAACTTCGAGCAGGACCCCGAACAGTCCCTACCTTAAGAAGTTGACCTCAATCATGAATCCTTGGCAAAAATCTCACTGCATGCGATTACAGATGCTCCACACTAGAAGAGCATGCGTGTAACAAGGAAGATAAATGAAGTGTTAGGGGTAAGTCCTAATCGATTCAATAAGTACCCACAATTTCCTTAACGCTAGTCTGGTCTGGAGAATGAACTGGAGGAGGTCGGAAAAAATCAAGGTGAGAGTCCAAATCGCTAATGGTGAAATATTTCAAGGAGAAGGATCTTGCAAAGATGGGACTCTGAAAGTGCAGAACCACCAATTCAAGGCCAACTTATTTTGAGCCTCAAGTGGGTGTGGTGCAGTTTTAGGTGTACAATGGTTGTCTACCCTAGAACTATCACTTAAAATTTCCCGACCCTTCAAATGGAGTACCAGGACAAACAATGAATCGTGCGATTGTAAGGGTTCAAGAAAGACAAAGATACTATGCAGGATAGTAGTGCGTGGCAGTGAATTCCTGTTCAAGAAAACAACGGAGTAGTACTAAAACTCCTAGATAGCACCCAATCTAGATAAACACCGGGACTTATCGGAAAAGGTAATTAACTTGTTGAGGCCATTTGAACAAGTCCTTCAAGAGACGAAGGGGTTGAACCTAAATAGGGGCAAGGAACACTAGATTGTGCCCAAAGACAAATCCAGGCCAATTAGTGCAAGGCCCTATCATTACCTGTACTAACAGAAAAGTGAAATTGAGAAATTAGTGTGGGACATTTTAGAATGAGGGCTCATAAGTCAAAGTCCATATTCATCCCCTGTTTCACTGGTGAGGAAGGCAGGTGGAAGTCGGAGAATGATTGTGGATTACCGAGTCTTAAACAACAAAACGATTAAAGATAGGTTTCTCATTTCAGTCATTGATGAGTTATTAGATGAATTGAATGGATACACTATTTTTTCAAAACTCGACTTAAGGTCATGATATCATCAAATTGAAATGAGGGAATCAAACATTCCCAAGACCGCATTCCAAACACGTGAGGGACATTATGAGTTCCTCGTAATGTCATTCAGCTTGACCAACACACCGGCCACCATTCAAGGGCTAATGAATGAGATTTTTTGGCCCTTCCTCAAGAAGTTCACACTCGTATTTTTAGATGATATTTTGATTTTTCAGCCCTACAGAGGAAGAACATGAAGCACAACTCCAAAAAGCCTTACAGGTTCTAAAAGATCATCAGTTGTATGCCAAAATGAATAAGTGTCAATTTTCTCGTAAGGTAAACAATTACTTGGGGCATATGATTTCAAGGAAAGGGGTACAAGCTGACCCCTCTAAAATAGCGGCCATGCATGACTACAAATCACTGACTATTAAGTCCTCATGGGGTTTTTTGGGACTCATGGGGTATCATCAGAAATTCATCCAAGACTATGGAACCATAGTCTCATCTCTCATAGTCCTGTAGAAAAAGAATGCATTTATCTGGTCCAATACGGCTAGGGAGGCCTTTCAAAGGTTCAAAACAACAATGTCCCAACCTCCTATTTGACCTTACCTAATTTCACAAAACGATTAATGAATGAATGTGATACTTTAGGGATAGGCATTGGAGCTTCGTTAACGCAGGAGCAACAACCAACAATCTTTTTCAGACACGCCCTTAAAGGGAGAACCCTCCATTTTTCAACTTATGAAAAGGAATCGTTGGCGCTTGTTATGGCAATCAAGAAGTGGTGTAACTATTTACTTGAGGTAGGCCTTTACTATCAAAACCGATCAACAAAGTCTCAAGTTCCTCCTAGAGCAAAAGGCTGGAACTTGTCGCAGCAATAATAGATTTGTAAGCTATTTGGATATAATTTTATCATTGAGCGCAAGCAGAACGAGTACAAGTAGAACTGTGACAACAATATCTTGAAAGGAGGAGGAACCAAAACTTATGATGTTATCTTACTCGAATCCGAGCTGGATTAACAAGCTAAAGGCCTCTTACCATGCCGACCTTGATGTTTAGAATCTCTTTGGGAAAATTCGTGAAGGAACACCGCAGGCCAATGAGTTTGAATTAAAAAATGAGACACTTTTCAAAAAAGGAAAAATTTTTATAGGTTGGGTTTCAAGAATTAAAATACAAGTGATGGAATGGGTACACACCGGTCCTTTAGTTGGACATTGGAGTTATCCTAAAATCTTGAGTTAGGCTAAGGCAGAATTTGCACAGAAAGGAATGTGAGGTGACATCAAACGCTTCGTCAATGATTACTCCCTTTGTCAAACAAGAAAAATATGGTCTCCTCAAACCCCTACCTATACTTGAGCTTTAGTGGTCAAACCTCTCTATGGATTTCATAGAAGGTCTACTTTCATCCCAACAATATAACAATATTTTAACCAAATATGCCCACTTTATACCTCTTATCCACCCCTACATAGCCACAAAAATTGCTCAATTTTTCCTCACGTCATAAAGTTACATGGGATTCCCATAACTATATTCAGTGACCGAGACACCATATTCACAAGCCCTTTTTGGAAAGAATTATTCATATTACAAGGGACCCAATTGCATTACAATTTAGCTTACCACTCACAATCTAACCAACAGACTAAAATCGTAAATAAGAGTTTAGAAAAATATTTATGCTACTATGTGAGTGACAAACTCAAAATGTTGTCAAAATGGCTAGCCATGGCCGAATGATGGCATAATACTAACGAACATTCCTCGACATGGGTAACACCTTTTGAAGCTATCATGGACACCCACCCCCAAAGTTGGCCACTACCGCCAATGAGACAATGGACAAGGAGCTATAAACATGTTACCAAACCCTAGACCTTCTAAGAGAAAATTTGCAGAAAGCTCAAGCACCCTTGAAAACACAGTATGATAAGCATAGAAGGGAGAGTGAGTTTCAAGTCGGGAACTTTGTTTATCTCCGACTACAAACATACCGCCAAAAGTCAGAATCATTTAAAAAGAATTTGAAGTTAGTGCCTAAATACTTTAGACCTTATGAAATCATGGAGAGAGTAGGAATTGTGGCTCACCCCCTAGCGCTTCCATAATCTGCAAATATCCATTTGGTGTTTCATGGATCTGTGCTAAAAAACCAAGTGGAGTCCAGTTACGAAGTGCTGCCATCTTTACTTCTTATTAGTTTGGAAGCAGAAATCTTGCCAGAGCCTAAACAAGTAGTGGGACAAAGGGTGTGGAAAATAATGGAAAAGAAGGTTGTGCAGGTCTTTATCAAGTGGAAAGGAACCTTTGATAAAAATAACACCTGGGAGCCCCTTCACTCTCTCAAACACAAATGCCCTCACCTTAAGGGCAAGATGATTCAAAGGCGGGAGCTTTGTAAGTAGACCATTATGAATAAACATCAGAAAGGGTGACATGGAAGTAGAAAACAAATAAAATGGAAAAATAAACATAGCAAACCCGAGCAGGAGGAGAACATTGAGAGAAACAGGGTGAAGATCAGCAATTCATTAAAAAAAATGCAAGTGCCAAATCAAAACAGAGGCTAGGAAACAAGGATTCATCACAGCCATCTAAGTGGCATAGTAAAAACCATCTGATGAAACAGGAGAGGAAGTGGCAAATAGGTTGGCACAGCAGCACCAGGGAGGCATAAATGGGGGAGAGAGAAATCATCCCCAATGTCCACACAGAGGGTTCCTAGCCATCCGATAGAGTGTAGGATCATGGTTTTGTTAGCTAAGAGACGCATCATCACCACCCACGTAGAGCAACATCAGGCATCAGATGAGTAAGTGGAGGGTCATGGTTTTGTTTGGAAAATTCATCATCATTGTCCAGATGGAGAAGCTGGGGTGGATCAAAGGTAGTTGCGCCAGATCAGAGGAAGGAAGGCCAAGCACATGCATCCAGCCAAGACCAAGCCACATGACAGGCACGTGACAAGAGACTTCAGTAAGTAGTTATAGCCACTTAGTTAGGCATTACCTGTTTAGTTAAAAAAAATAAAAAGCATCTAACTATAATAATTAGGAAATTTTGCTGAGAGCAATATAAATAACAATATATAATAGAAATGAATTAGAAAATAAGGTGCCTTAGAGTAGCTTAATTTGGAAATCTCTCCCTTCTCAAATTGGGAAAAATATCCTCTCTTCACTGTTTTTCCGAAATTGTGTGCACCACTCTATCCATTCTCTTCCTTCAATCTTATTGGAAGAGAACTGTTTTTCTGAAATTTTCAACACCACTCTCTATCCATTCTCTTCAATCTTATTGTAAGAAAATCAAGCCGGGAGATCTGAATTGTATGTTTCTATTTATTGTACTTGACAACATGGGGAAAATAATGAAATGAACGGAAAGAACCCAAAAATGTAATTTAAACAGAATAATGCGCCAAAGGAATGAGTGAATGACATCACTTAGCTGTATCATGAGTCAACATCACATAATTTTTTCATTAGGTTGCTCCTTATAATGCCTAGTTTACTTCCTATTTGGAACTATATAGGGAGTAGAAGTCGTTAAAAGTTTAAAAAATACTGAAAGGATGTAGCAAATGGAGATCTTAGTGACATTGCAAATCCAAGATCACAAAACAAAAATAGGATTGACACTCAGCTCAATACATGCTTGAAGTTTGCTTGAGAATTACGGAGGCAAAGAGGTCATGCTTGAAGTTCCTTTCAAGTTTGCTTGAGAATTGTAGTGTCAGATTGGGTTTGCTTGAAGTTCGCTCAAGCATGAAAACATAATTACAATACTCCTTCACTTGATGTTTGTTCAAGCTTCAAGGGTTAGCGTGATTTTGTTCAAAGTTTGCACGATGTTAGCTCAAGTTGAGGACAATTTCGCAAACTTTGCATGCTTCTTAACCACCTTGAGTGACCAACACTTAACTAGTTCGTGGCAGTAAGTTAACTTTGTTAGCGAATTTGTCATTTATTGGCTAGATAAGTCCGACAAAATTTTCCTCTTTCACTGGTTAGTTCCTAAGTTTTCTCTTTGTTAACAAAATTGCATGCCATTTATTTTTTCACAAATTTTTAGTTATCTTATTCTACCTAGTTATCCTACTCTGAGCATGTTTTAAAAGTGGGTCTACATCCCCAATTTTTCAATAAGAAATTGAAGAGAATATAGTAGTGTAGGTAATATGCAAGAAACAAAAACTACTTGATTGCCTAAATATTTTAGCAGAGAGACAGATCATACATTTCAAGTTATTAATTACCCAACCTAAGAAATACTATTAATCAAGTATGAGATTTTAAAGTTCAGATAATAAAATAATCCTCGTCTGTGAATTAAAATGACAAATAAGAGAATAAATAGCATGGTGACTCATCAAGAGTAGACAACCCTTTTGGCCTTTTCTCCACCAAAAATTGTAAAATGCCAGGCACTGGTACGAAACAAGAAGGAGCAAGAAAGGAAGTGGGACAAAACTGCGAGTCAACATGTTTGATGGCATGGGCTACTTATAGGGCAGGCCAGCAAATCCGTAGATTATATAGCAAAATATTTTGAACTTTTCCAAAAGTTATAACCTATATCGAACTCATGTCATACAAATCTATTCTCAACTTTTTAATACTGGCAAAGCTATATACATTATTTTGTCCTGATACAAGTTAAATCCTCATTAATTTTAATTAAATACAAACATTCAAATTAATATTAACCAAATTACAAAAGCACAATCTTTGAAAAAAACCAATTGCCAACTATCCAACAAAAACCCAAAAAAAAAACACTTATTGTCAGCTATCCCTACAGGTCAATCCCACCAGGCAGCCACTACCTCCATGTCCCCACAACCTTACTTTCCGATGCAAATAAATTTGCAAATGTCAGCAATAATCGTGCCTCTACAAGTCCATTTGCAAAGGCTAATGATAATCTTGCCTTGACAAAACAATTTGCAGAGGCCACCAACAATCTTGGTTCTACAAATCAATTTGCAGAGGATAGGCAAGAGGGAGAGGGGCAAGAGATGGAGAGCAAGAGGAGTGGGAGTAGGAAGAGAGGGGGAAGGGGGGAGGGCGGACAGCAGAAGGGAGGCAACAAATGGGTGGTGAGGGGTAGAAGTGGTGGCAGGAAAGGTTGGAGGAAAGGGAGGAGGGGATGATGATGAGGAGGGAGGAGATGGGCAGAGAGAGAAAGGAGTATAGAAGAAGGACGGAATTCTTGTGCCGTCACACCATTGGGAGGAGGAGGCCCAGCCATGATTTAGGTTGGGTGGTGGTTTGCGACTGAGAGGGTAGGCAATGGGTGTGTTTTTGTATTTTTCTGGAAAACATTTTTAATAACTATTTATGAATTATATATGTATTTAACTTGTGTGGGTACCCTCAGTTTAGCTTCGTAATATAATCACAGATTTCAACAAAAATGGTTGACAGGGATGGGAATTACTGGCGTCATCAGATTTACACGGTTTTCAAAAGTTGAGAAAAAAATAAGTTCTGGATACATTTGCAATATTTGGAGAAGTTTAGAATATTTTTGCTATAACCCACAATGCTCTATTGCATCCAGTAAAAACTTTTCATCCTCAATCTTTGTTTTGGGAAAAATTTACCATCCCAAATTTTGGGGCACGAAGAAAATTTACCATCCCGGTAGATAATGCCCATTTAGAGAATAAATAGTGACACATTATGGAACTCATCCCACCCAATTTTCCGTTTAAACCTGATACCCAAGTTGTACCTGGCCAGTCTACCCTATAATTCCAACTTCATAGTGAGAAAACGTGGTATCCCAATCACCTCCCACCACCTATTTAAGTTCACAATCTCCAGGCCCTGAGATGGGGTAGATCCCAAGGAGTGGAACAAGATGCCCTTATTGTCAACACAGAAGAATGATGTGCAAGATTGAATTAGTGAGCCGCTGAGATTAACTTAGATTAGGATGTAAGATGTGTGGTGGCATGTGATTATGGATGTAGAGAGAAAAAAGTATCGCAGCTTTTCGTTTTGGTGATGAAGAGCATTTGACTGTGCTAGAAGTAGGTTAAACGAAAAAAATAGAGTGAGGGGATCCGAGGTTTTAATCTCTCTCTCCCCTGCCAATATTGGGAAACAGAAATTTGGTTTTTTAACCGGCGCGATCGGTCAGACGAGCAAAATGTATTAACCAAAAAACTGTCAAAGTAATCTTTTTATGTTCCAAGATTAAGGCTTGGAATCAAATCTTAAAGGCTTTTCAACATTTGACCGAGTTATCACACAGGTTGAACCTATTTGCAATGTGAATGGCCATGGTGAATAGATACCACCAATTTCTGGCACAATTTCCCCTACGCCAACAGCTCCACCTTTCCTTGCATTGGCATACCACTAGTCGGGAGGATGAAACAGAGATCCAAAAAGAAACTGTTTTTTTCACTTCATTGGTGGAGAATGAGACTCAAACAACATGATAAACAAATATAAACATTTAAACTCTCAGTAAGTAGATATGAATGAAGAGTAGAACCAAGAAGTATACTGTTGACAATTTTAATTAGAAACCTACTTGGCTCCCAAATTTCAAAATTTCAACCACCTGAACCCGAAATTTTCTTCTCGTACCATCCAAGATTCTCAGCTAAAAACTCAACACAAAATAACTATTTCAAGCTTCATGTGCTTTGAGTTTCATCTTTTCGTGCATCAATCTACGGATTAGAAACAAATATATATAATATTTCCAAAAAAATGCATCAGAAGAATGAACTGTCAACTAATCTTCAACATGTCAATTATCATCTCAATCAAACATTCATGCAATTAACTACGAAAACAAAATCCAATCTAATAAGCCAAAAGTAATCCGTACTCAAAAAGCTGAATTGTGTTGAGAAGTCAAACCTCAAGCTGATTATTCGACATATTGAGTACCCTTAACCCGGGAATCTTCCCAAACGCCTCAGGAAGAAATCTCAACCGCCTTCTCGATAAATTGATGTTCTCAATCCCCTTCCCAGAGGCATTTTCCTGCAATATCCCAATCACCTCTTCATTCACCTCCTCCTTAACCCCGGAACTCTCAACTCTCTCTCCTCCACCATCGTTTTCTCCCTCTTCGCCCTTCGCCGACGCAGCCGAATCATAGATCTTCAGTAGCTTGGCCTCCGCATCCTTCAACAATTTCTGATACGACTCGTGCATCTCATCAAGTTGAATTATCGATATATACATCTGCTTCTCCTTCTCAGCCGCCTCCCTCACCTGCGTCTCCTTGTCCGCCAAATGCGACCGCCACTCGAGCCGATCAATCTCCGCCGGCCGCTGAGAGAGAACGATCTCCCCCAGCTGCTTCGACAGATTCTCATCTATCACGGCGATCTTCTCCTTCGCACGGTCGATCGTCTCGTGGTCGGGACGGTCGCCAAGTGCCTGGAGGACCAATCTGGTCTGAGCAATCTCTGAGACAGCCTTCGTCATTGCCTTGATCACCTTCGGGTCCTTCAAGTGGGGCATTTGCTCGACCAGAGGGTCGACGAATAAGGTAGAAGTCGATGCATCAGATTGCGAGGAGCGAAAAGGCGGAGGCTGCTCGATATCATAGTCAGAGCCCGTTGAAGCGGGTTTGGGTCCGAGAGATGGGATTCGTGACATGACGTATGATAAAATTGGGAAGGTTTTTGGATTCGGATCCATTTTCTGCAATAATCCGATAAAATGACAGAATTCAGAGACGGAGAGAGAGAGAGAAGCTCAATCGGAAAGCGTTTAGGGTTCGTGTTCATGGGGTTGTTGAGAGAGAATTTGGCGGCGAAGTGAGTGACTCTGAGAGCGGGAGAGTACGAGAAGCAGAATTTGTCAGGATTGAAGTTCGAGAGACAGGCAGATTTTTACGGACGACTCTTTAATTCAAAGATGCCCCTGTGGCATGAAACAATTACCATAATCATTAAGATTTAATTTACTAAATATATCTAAAAATATAAAAAAATCATGTGTAAATATTTAAAAATTAAAATTAAAAAATAATATTTAAAAAGATAAAATTTAATTAAAAATATTTAAAATTAATTTTACTCTAAAAAAATATTATATTAAATTAATTAAAATGATAAATATAATTTTATATAGTCAATTCTATGTGATAAAAATTAAGGGGCTATTATAATTATATTATTAAGACTATTATATGTTTGTTAATATCATATTATATAATACTTAAGTAATAATTAATAAATTTAGATATTTAATATTAATATTTAATATTAAAAAATAAGCTTAAGAACTTTAATATTTAATTTTAAAGTGAAAGTTATGTCCTGATAAGCCTCGACCCTCGTCTAAATTATTGAATTATTTTAACGATTTCTCTAGAATAAGTGTTAGGATTTAATTTAATATGAATTTTAATCATACACGTTTTCACAAATTCAATTACTTTAAACCATTTAAAAATATATTTAAAAATAATTTTTAATCCTATTTCTCAAAACACAGATTAATAAATTTAATTTTTTAAAAAAAAATTCTTTAGCATAATAAATTTAAAATTAAATTTAATTATCTTAATATATCTATTTTAAATTTTATTTTTATTCTTATATTTTTTTAGCGTCGTAAATTGACCCTACTATGATCTAAATATGCATATCTTATTTAATTTGAATAATCTCCTAAAATAAATTTATTATGAATTTATTTTCAATTCGTATTTTCAAAATTTCAACAAGTTATTTTTCTATAGAGGGCATGAGATCCATGGACATGTAATTTTAAGAGGTCAACTTACCATTTTTATTAATAATTTCCTTATATTATTTTTAAAATTCTCTGTGCCATAATTAGAATGAGACATGTCAACTATGGCACGCATTCATTTGAACCTCATCATCCATATATATTAAATTAGCATTATATATGCCTATTATAATATATAAAGGATAAGAATTGTTAATTTTTATTAAAATTAAAACTCATAAAAAAATAAATTTATGAATAGAGTTAAATATGTAGTATTTATATATAAAAATATTAAATTATCAAAAAAATTAATATATTTCTAATATCGAAACAGTATCAACTAGAGTAGAACTGAAACACTAAGTTAGACTATTTTTTTGTTGTCTATCACATCACCTTTGTAACATTTGGAGTTTTCTTTTAGATTATTTTAATATTAATTATAATTTTTAATAATTTATATATAATAAAAATTAATTAAATATTATAAAATTTTAAAAGATAGTTAAATCACTGACACCCGAGACGATGAGAGCCAGAGGGAAAAGAAAGAGAGGGAGAAGAGAGGAGGAGGGTTTCGCATACGAGTGAACAACACAGCAGAGGAAAAGGAGGGAGAGAGAGGAAGAAGAAAAAAGCGGCACGACTGGTCTACGGTGGCTGTAGAAGGGTAAATCGGCGGCGATGGCGCTTGGTGATGAGAGATCGTCAAGGAGGTCGACAACGACCATTGGAGGTATCAACGAAGATGGCAATGTGTGGAGGAGACTGTGTGCCAATGGTCAACGATGATACACGGCAAAGAGTCTGCACAGGAGAGAGATGAGGGAGTCGCATGGGTTGAGAGAGAAGGGGACGCATCAGTAGGAGAGAGAAAGCTCCATTTAGGTATCTCAATGTATCATTTTTTTAGATTTGTTTGGTATAAGTTCGAGGCAAGTATCCTATAACCCTGTCATTTGTCTTATTTCACATCTGTTATATTTTTGTTCCGATTTGGATGTTTTAAACTTGTGGGTACACTTTTAATTAATCCACTTATTTTCTTATGCACACAATCTTTTTATCGGTCGATTGAGATATTTATTTTGTTTCTATTGATATTTGAGGACTCTGTTATCCTCTGAAAAATATATAATTTTTAGATATTGTATATATTTTTATCAGTATGTCTATTTAAAAACGTGTATGAAACATGTATAGGTTATACATTTTCATATGCATGTGTCGGGTTATAGTCATTACATTTAAATTTTAATATTGGATATTCTGGCCAACTTCGACGGAGAGATATTTATTATTAAAAATATATTTTCAATGGTAGAAAATATTTAGACGTAGTGACCATTCCTATTGGATATTTGATTAAACATTATAATAAATTCAAATGTCTTAATATATTTGACAATTTAAAAAATTACACCTAAAATCACGGGTGATAAAATATAGTGAATAACTTTATCTATTAGAGATAGAGTACATAGGTAGTTTAGTATGTTGGCCTTATATGCATTTGATTTGTCCTAACCATTTATTCAAATTAATTTTTAAATAATTGAAACTCAAATTTGATACATTTTTTTATATTTTTGTATAAATTTGGATATTTTGACTTGATTTAAAATTTATCGATTTTGCCCAAAGTTTAATTTTGGTATGTCCAGTATATTGATTTTAAATATATGTTTTAATTCATACATTTGGACTCATTGTTACGGTACAATTTTGGTTTATGCGTAAGCGATTAAATCATTTGGCTATCAAATTCTACTATGGATCACAAGCTGACCGGACATTAGATTTGAACTTTGGGTTAAATATCTGCTTATTGGGATCGATTCGGATCATTTCTATTATATATAAATATATGTCCCTACGGGACTGTTTTTTTTATTGAATATTTATTTGGATTTGATATTTAATTTAAATATGAGACTACCATTGGGTTTTAAAATTTAAATTTCAGTTTGATTTATTATATCGATAATTTAAATTTATTCTATTATTTAATTAAATATTTATCTATTTGACCATTCCTATAATTTATTAGACTTAATTTGTTTACATATGATACTCATTGAGTATTCGACTCACATTTTCTATTTTGTCCTTTCAAAACAGTGAGATTAGCCCATATTAATAGAGTAAATCAAGTTTTGGCACGACTTCACATTTCTGTTGAGTATTATGTTCATTTAGATTTAAATGTCTTTATTGTTTTGGGAGTTTGGACTCGACCGAATATAGGTTTTTGAGTCGCACAGTAGATTTATTTTATTATGATGAGTTGTCATTATTATTTGATATTTTTTTCTTACAATTGTTTGGAGTAGGTTTAAATTTTATTATCCAAACAGTTATCTGATGAAATCTTATACGGATTGTATTTTGGATACTAATTTAAAAATTATTTAATTGATATTTAGAATTTAATTATTTATTTATTTGATTTACTTTGTTTGAGTTCATGACATCCTTATTAGTCCAAAATAATTAACTTATTCTCCAATCTTAATTAATTAATTTAATTAATAACTTGTTGATTTACATATCAAGACTCAATATGAGATTGAAAAAATTTCTAAAATCTCAAAATTTTTTATATATCGGACGTGACCGTGAAATCATATGTCGACAATCACATCACTTGACCCAAAATGGTATACCTGAAAATGAGTTTGAATATCAATCACATCTTAACATCGAAACATGTATAAGAATGTATGTCTATACAAAAATTAAGGTACTCATTTAAACTATTGAGAAGAGAATCAAAATTCAACTATATCATGGACAATGTATCATAATAACTAAATCAATTATAAAACCATTCAAACGAAATAAAAAATATACATTTTAAAGTTCTATTTGAGACAGCAATATAATATCAAAATATTTGCATCCTAATTTTACATCCTCGAACCGTCTTTCCAATCATATCATCTACCTGTAAGTAGTTTTGAGCTGCTAATCTAAAAAAATTAACGAAAAAAATAAAATTAAGAGTGAAACAATTACTCGATAAAATATATAAATTTTTCATAATCAAATGAATACTTTATTTTTAAACATCCTATAATTAACATTAAATTAAGATTTAGATGCAAAGTCATGAGTTTTCATAATATGCACTCATCACTTTCAAATTATTATTTTTAATTCTTAAACCAATGGATATACGTAGTCGTCAGATTTAAATCCAATAGCTATATTAGATTATTATTACAAAAATAAAAAAATAATTTTTTAAATAAAAGAGTTAATGACAGCTATACAATTTAAATCTGACGACAACCATATGATATCATACATGCATCGTATAACAACCGTGTCATAGTGCCAATCATTTACGTTTCTCCTCGCCACCACTATCTTATCAACATAACCGTCACTCTCTATGCCTTATCGCCGTCACCCTATCACCACTTGCCATTACGGTATTGCCCTCACTACCTCTCCACCACTAACGTTGTGCAACCACCATTGGACCACCACTCCACCGTCACCATCACGGCTTATCGCCACCACAGCCTCTCCGCCGCCGCCATGTTGTTGCACACCATCACCATGCTACCGTTATTCTCCATTACACTATCGTGACTCACTCCCTCACTGAAAAAAAGGCATTGTACTTCACATCTAAGGTAAAGCTTCTATGCTACGAGTTTTTATCGTTTGATATAAATTTAATTGTCCAAATATTTTTTAAAATTTTTGTATGTAAAATATTTATAGTGTTAGATTTATAACTAAAAATCACTAAGCCAACTAAACAATATAATATCAATAAAGCCCCCCTTGTTGCACCTAAAATTAGGAATTAGGATTGATAATTTATATCTAATTTTAATTTATTGTTTGACATAAGAGAAAATTAAAATATAAATTTTTAAAAACTTATTGAGATTAAAAAAGGGTATATGATAATTCTTTATAATTTTTATGATATAGTAGAATATTATAATTATCTATTAATTAAATATGATTAAATTAAACAAATCGATACCCATTAAGAAAAATATTCAATTGTTTATGGAGGCCCAGAAAATACACAAATAGGCACCAGTTAGCAGTCATTGCTAATTCGACACAATGGCTTAATAATTCTGGCCCAGAAAATAAACCCGTATAATTTACCATAACCAGGTAAGTAAATTTCTTCAAAATAACCGTCGTATAGTAGAACTACCAACTTTTCACTAACCTAACGTAATCAATTGGTCAGAACAACACAACCACCTTATCATATTAATAGGCAGTTAATTCAATCGTCATTTACTTCTATAATTACTCCTTTCATTCTCACGGAAGGAGGACCAGCTGAAACGGCCAAAGAGGGAGAAAAGAAGGGGAAAAAAAGGCCATCTACCATCCTCGAGGAGGCTCTGCCATCAATAATCCAATGAGAAATCCTAGATAAGAAAGGTCTCAGAAGAGAGGTCAGAGAGAAAAATTCAAAATGAGGCTTTGTCGTCCAGCCTTCCTGGAGCCATGTACTCCGTTGTCCAGAAGGACATACCTAAGGATGCCAACCCTCAATCCTAAGGAGGTCAGCTCTCCATCTCAAGAGGCTTGTCCACATTCAGGAAATCTCTTTCTCGTACAGAAGTCCTGCCCTCTAGTTCTTCCAGAAGCAATCTCTCATCTCCTTCCAGGAAATCTTCCATTTAAATGATCGGCTATCCCTCTAAGGCACTCAAGTAATACTCAAACTGTCGTACAATTTGCGCATCTTAGCCACCCCTCTGCGAGTGCACCCCTAAACCGTTCATCATTTGGATATATCCAAACGTTCAATCCACTGATACATGTATCTATATATTCTCATTGCATCTTTCTATTTTCTTTAAAAGACTTGTGATTTGAGTGTTGGAGGATATATGGTGAGAACAATTTTTGATATTCTCTAACTTATCGTTTTTAGTTGTGTTGCACATGGTTAGAATTTGAGATTATGAAGACCGGATCCACATCAAAATTGACCAGTACGAATATCCGATTCGCGACCCCTAATCCGTAGAACAACCGAAATTATGGCACGCAAAAATATCGTATCAAATTTCATATATTAAAAAAATATAATTTATATTGAACTAATTATTTTTTTAATTAAAAAAATTAATCATATCTCCTATTAATATATTTTTCTCAAAATTATAATATTATAATCTAAATAGACCCTAATTAAATAAAAAACTTTATTTCATCCAATCAATGATACTATTACAACTATTCGATGATATATTTAATAT
>JAOVVI020003955.1:0-18299 GCA_028571085.2 Nepenthes alata | reverse complement strand
ACAAATGTACGGAATTGACTAAAGTCTCTAAATCCCAAGTTTAAATACCAAAATCAAATATATTCAAGTATCTGTCAAACCCTATAAATCTCAACATCAAATGGCTCAAATGTCAAATTAGATGCTGAAAAAATAAAATCCAAAACATATCAAATTTGAGAACCAATGGTCAAAATATTAATTTAAAAAAATGATTACATGTACTATTAATAATCTCAAACTAAATTATTACTATTTAGATCAATAGGTTAGCCGTTTATGTATTACTTTCTATAAAGAGTACACTTTTATTACTCACGAATAATAGGTGTAGTCTTTAAATCCATCTGAATATGTTAATATGTTAAAATATATTAGTCCTGTTCAATTTCTCATTATGATTTTAAACAAAATAGCAAATCTTGGAATTTATAACAAATATTCAAAACTTTTCTTATTTATCAGAAAAGTATAAAACTTTTATTTTGAATAAATATAAAAATATAACTTTTTACCTCATAGAATAACACAAATATCAAAATAAATAATAAAATGGAGTTCAACTCAAAACACATACATGGACAACTACAAGTAAGGCCAAATACAAATTTTCTATAACCTTTTTTTTTAATATTTTCATATATAAGTATAATATTTCAAAATATTTACTTATTTTATACAAACAAATAAACTCCTAAAATATTTGGTAAAATCGATATAAAATGTCAAAATAACCAGTAAAACTGTATGCATGTACACATATTCAAAGTGGGAAAGATAAAAAATAATATGCATGTATAGTAAACCATAAAATGTAAGCAAAAGCAGAGAAAAACTTCAAATTAGATCAAATATCATGTTTAGAATTTTTCATCTTAACTCTTAAATTTGACAGATATGACAAAATAATATTTTAAAATTACATATTTTCTCTTCATCTTTTTTATTTATCTTATCTTTATCTCTATTTTTCTCTTGTCCCTCAGAAAATGCCGAAAACTAGCGTCAATATGGTTAGAATAAACAAATTAGTGTGTGGATATCAGTCAGACGTGCAATATGCGTCGCCCAAACCTCAAGCGCACACAATGCCATGCATAACCCCTAAATTTGACGTATATGACAAAATAATATTTTAAAATTACATGTCTTTTTTTCATCTTTTTTATTTATGTTATATTTCTCTATATTCATCTTCTTTCTTTCAGAAAATGCCTAAAAACAGTATCAATATGGTTTATATAAATAAATTAGTGTACGAGTATCAATCCGGTATACATCATATATCACACAAACCTTAAGTGCACACAAGTGCTGTATTAGGCGTGACTCAGACGTAAGCAATCTGTCAAAGTTGCATACAAGTGCTGCAAAGTTATGCTTTAGGTGCCATACAAATTATTCAAAACACACACGAGTGCCTTTGATGTACTCCTTGGGTATGTACATTCTGTTTAAAGTACGTATAAGCACGCGTTAAGTGCATATTAAGTGCTAAACTTGTTACTAGTAATTGATTTCCAACTAAAATTTTATTGTATAATGATTTTTTAAATTGATATAAAATAAATTAATAATATTAAGATTAATTAATTAAAAATCGAATATTACAAAAAATCTAGGTCATTCTTCATGACCTCTTTAGGAAAGAAGGGAGAGGAGTGGGAGAAATCAGAAATGGAGGTTAGGGGCAAGGAGGGGAAAATAGGGGATATAATTTTCCCTAAAAAATCCCATATAATATATAATAAAAATTAAAATAACATATAATTTTATCTATATTTTTAAAAACAAATATTAAATAACATAAGATTTTATATTTTTTTAAAAAATAATGTATATATATATTTGTTTCAAATGACAAAAATGTCCCAAAAGATTGATTACCTTAAATCAGCCATATTACTTATGCATACAATTTCCCGCCATTTTGCATACCCGTTCTCCCTCCTCTATCTAAAAGCATTCACTGGCGCAACACGCGAAAATCTCAAACCCTAGAGGTGAGGGTAAGAGCGATGGAAGCTCAAATCAAAGCCGAGTTCAAGAAAAGCGGGTTCTCAATCGACGAGGAGGAAGTTCTCAACAAATGTAAATTACTTTTCCAGATGTTCTCTAACCTCACGCAAAATGGGCTGTAAATTAATCATACTACCTGCTGCTAATCTCTCACTACAGGTCTTACTTTTTGTACAAATTACAAGCTTACGCCATCGGAGTTGGTTTTGAGCTGGGAGGTTTACTTTCTAAACAGGTCAGTGCAACTGTTTCTTGCATCATTTTTTTTTCAGCGATCAGTTTTTGTTCAAATAGAAGCGTTAGCTTCGCTGATTGAATTCTGTAAAGTGGAAGCTGTGATGGAAATGTTTTGTGTAATTTTTAGATTCCTGTTCAATTCTAAACTTTGAGTTTATGACATGATTGTGGAGGAAAAATGGAGGTAGAGGAAATTGAAGAAAAAAAGAAGGCAATATACATATTCAGCCGGTTCATTTGGGGTGAAGTTTGGATTTGGCATGAAATAGTGAAGACAAAACGACATCAGAGGTTTATGTTCCACTTGTGTCTGGACAAGAGTACAAGTAATTTTAGATATTTTTTATTGCATGTGATTCCTTTACCCTACATTTAAAGTATTCAAACTACTTTAAACATCCTTCCTATTAGGTTTTTGGTCGCCCCTTGTGAATCTCATAGCTATTGGAAGTGTTTTTTTTATTTATTTACATTAAGAGCTGTTAGCAATTTCTATGTGAGGTTTGCACAACACTTCGCTCGAGCAACACTGTTCATTGGAGGTTCCACGAGAAGGCCATGAGCTGACAGTTTAAGCGTTAGGTTTGGGAGGATGTCCAATAGCTATCCGCGAGAGGGTTGCATGTTGGCAGTTTAAGCGCCAGGTTAGGGAGAATCTCTGCAAGCTGGTGGCTTAAGTGCCAGGCTTGGGAGGCTTTCGGTGGTGTGTTACTTAAGTAGTCACATGAGATATAAAATCATTCTAACACAAATGGGCGCCACATGAAAAAAGAGAAGAGAGAAAAGAGAGGAAAAGAAAGGGTTTGGCATTCGGTTGAGTTATAATTTGGGTTCTATTCTTTTCCAAGCTCGGGTACATTTCTCTAGCTTTACTTCTAGCACGTATTATCATTTGATTACTTGTTTTTTCGATATATTTTTCTCTAATGGGTAGCTAGGATTGTTGATGTTGTATTCAATCGGTCATTCACATGGGTTGTTGTGAAAAGATCTTAGAGGGGGTTATACTTATAATCGGACACTGTTATAGATAATTTTTTTAGAATTTGTCTCATGATTTTTCTCTTGGTTAAGAAAGGCAATCCATACTCAATATTATTACATAACTTTATATGCTTAGTTACGTGATTATTGTTATTTATACTCCTATGGTGTTCGGTGATCGATGATTGACAGAAGGATTTGCGGGTTTGTTTTGGTTGTGCCGGTTGTGTGCGTGTCCTAATGAATCCCAATAAGTGGTATCAGTAAGTAGGTTTTTTCAGTGTGTGAAAACTAAAATTTGATAGCGTCTATGTCAAAAGGTTTGCCATCTTACATTAAGTAATTTAACAGGTAAAACATTTTTATTATTTAGAAAGAAAGAATGATGAATGTTGACTAGAGAAGGAATAATGAAAGCACTAAGAAATAAAGAGGAAAAGTTGGAGAGGATGAAGGATGATAACTGGTAAGACATGAGAGATCTTGTTAATTGCATGATTAAATTATATTTTACGGACAACACTCTTCGAGAGTCATTAGCTTATCGAATCCATAAAAAATCTAGATGAACTTTGAGGATTGGTACAAGTCCAAATCTTTGACAATAAGGTTACATGTGACAAAGCAATTCTATGGCATCTAGTTGTCGGAAGGGAGGCTTCAATGAGCATTTGAACGAGTTTAATCAGATTTTAACACGAATGTCCTCGTTCAATGAGAATATAAAGGAGGATAAGGTATTGGTGTTGCTTGTTTTGTTACCGGTCTCGTAGTCACGGTACTATTTTTTGGGAAGGATCCATTTAGTTTCAATGAGCTTATCATTTCTTTGTTTATCAACGAGTCTAGGTGGAAGGAAAGTGATGAAGTTTTAGGTGAGCAGAGTGCCTTGTTGTCTATTAACAGTTGGAAACACTAGAGATCGTCGAAATAATGCGGCAAATCAAAATGAAGGTGGTAGCGAGTAGTAAAAAAAGAGGGATCATGACAACAATGATTGGGCCTCTATTACTATCTATAAAGACTTTTTAGTCATTAACATGGAAAGATATGGACCTTCACCAGCCGTAGGACGAGTTGAGTGATGGATAGTGAATCCTCACTCCATGTGATATCAAAGAAGTCATTTTTCACCTCCTATACGCCTGAGGACTATGAGGTGTCAAGGATGCAGAATGATACCCTGTCGAGAGTTGCTGGCATTGGGGATATTTGCCCACAGGCAAGCAATGAAATGAAGCTTGTGTTGAGAGGAGTGCTACATGTTTTGAATCTGCGATTGAATTTGATTTAAACTAACAAGTTTGATAAGAAGAGTTTTTACACGACATTCGGTAAAAGCTAATGGAAGCTCACCTAAGGCTCTTTGCGCTGGAGTGGAAGAGGGTATCATTCAAATTTGCAGAATTCGACGCTGGGGCTCCCATGGAGGGAAAGTTGCTAGTTAGCAAGAGATAATAGTGACTCATGATGGAAAATTCATTGTGTTTTGAGTCATTCTCTTATGAGTCTTATACCTATTAGAAGTATTGTTTTTCATTTTTGTAGTTGTCAGGGAATTTAGCACCAAGTTTGAGCAGTGTTTTGCTTAAGTGATGTTGTTCAACTGGAGGTTCCAGGAGAAAACCGTGAGTTGGTGGCTTAGGCGCTAGGTTGTGAAGGATTTCTAGTAGCTATCTGTGTGAGGGCTGCTAGTTGGCGACTTAAGCGGCAGGTTCGGGGTATCAATAGCTATTTTGAGAGGGCCACAAGCTGGATGCTTAGGCGTCACACTTTAGAAGATTTCTAGTGGTACGCCGCAAGAGGGCCTCGAGCTGGCCGCTATTGGAATATAAAAGGCCATGTTTAGATTTTAGAGTATATCTGATATGATTTTAACACAAAGGGGCACCATACAAAGAGATAGAAGAGAGAAAAAGAAGTGGTTCAACATCTGGTTGAGGTATGATTCGAGTTTCATTTTTCGTCTAACTCGGGTAAATTGCTTAAGTCTTATTTCTAAGACATATTACCATTTAATTGTTCATTTTCTTGGTGTATTCTTTACTAGTAGGTAGATAGGAGTGTTGGGTTTGTATTTAACCAATCATTTAGATAGGTTGTTGTGTAGGGTTCTCGGAGGCAATTATATTTTTATAACCGGATACTTTTATAATAGATTTTTTTGGAATTTTTCAATGGTTTTTCCCTTGGATAAGGAGAGTTTTTCATATTAAATATTATTGTGCAATTTTGTATACTTAGTTGTATGATTGTTTTTGTACTCTCACAGTATTTGGTGGAGACGAATGATGGAAGGATTTGGAGGTTTGTTTCCTTTGCACCGATTGTGTGCATGTCCCAAGGAGTTCCAGCACTTCCCTCATCTTATACTCTATAAGTACAACTTTTAAATATTTACGGATATTATTTCTTGTCTTATGTTTTAGAATAACTCCAGTCATCTATATTAGTGGTGATAAACAGCTACTTAAAAGAAAAGGCTTTCTATGTGAACATTTTTTTTGAAAATCGAATATACCTTGTAATCTACCTGATGTCAAATATCTGTCAGGCAATTGAATGGTTCGACAATACAAAATGCTGAAATGGAAGGGTTTCTATTGCACCTGCAAAACGAAGAGAAAGAAGCATTTATAACGGAGGAGCCGAATTTGCATGTCTACTCTAGCCGTGATGTTGACATGTGAGTATTAAACATTGTTTGCAATGTGTGCTTGTTGTGATGATGAATTTGGATGTACAAGTCATGAATGAGATATTCAACTGGCTAGCAGCACCTTGATTTCTTCCCTATACCTAGAAGTGCTTCCACACATGTTATGTTCTTTGGAGCTTCGACAAACCTGCCCCTTGTGATTGTATCATAAGTAGGTTGCAGGCAAGAAATCTGCATGTTTCAATGCTGCATAGATTTCCACATTGCCTGGATTCAATTGAGGAATGAAAAGCCAAGTGTTGGTCTTTGATTTTGGAAATTTTTAAAACAGTGTGTGAAACAGTAGTGTGAATGCCTTATTACAAGTCTTATTTACAATAAGAATCAATGAAGCCAAATGTTTTATGCAGGATTTTGCATGATGAACAGGAAGATATAAAGGAAGGTATTTTAGACACCCCCACACTCCATCAGGATTCAAGCAATTCAGTGCACCAGGCAAATGGAGGCAAATTTTCATCTGGCATAACATCTAGTCTTCTGACACCATTTGGTCAGAGAACCAACAAGTTTGTGGTTCAGTTCAGCATAAATAACCAGCACATTAAGGATAATGCAAGAGAACAGCAAGATATTGAACAGAGTGAGAGTGACTTCATTAGCAAGGTTCTCCCAGGCAAAAGATGTTCCTTGCTTGTTTGTCAATCTAAACCAGAGCATGGTTGCAGATTCATGTATGACAGAATTGAAGACAGGGTACTTGATGCTTCTAATGATAATGCTGATAATTTTATTTTCTCTGTCATATTTGTGAAAATCTAACTCTAAAATTTTGGTTAGTGTAATTCTCTTGAAAACCACCTTAAGAAACATGCGTCAGCATTTGTTGCTTCAGGCCTTTATGAGCCAGTGGACCCTACAATAGCTTCCCAGGTACTTTGGCTGCTTCTAGTATTGTTTTTGGGTCTGGAGATGTTTGATTTCCTAATTATCTCCTTGATTATTCTGTTTCAACTCAATTCCCTTACTCTGCCATCTTATGAATGTTAAAAGCATCTGATAGAATAAACATTTCAGAAAAGTGTATTCGCCGTTGGCATGATATGTTGTGATGGACAAGGCCATTTGAATGAGAAGTCTATCTTACTGCAAAGCAGGTACAGGGCCTTCTTCTTATTTAACAACAGAAAATAAAAGATGATGTCCCAACTCAGATACCACATGATCAGACAGATGCTCATTGATGTTCTTAACAAAAAAGGCAATCATCAAAATACATGACTTTTGACGTTTTTATCACAAAAAAAATAAATCAATTTTGTTATGCTGTCAAAGAGGAGGTTATAGTATGGTAAAAGAAGATTGCAGTAATTATCAAGTCAGCTAAATGGTCAATGATAAAATGACTACATTCTACGTGGACGACAAATCCTAAAGTATCTGATATAAATGGTCATAGTCCAGCCTGTTGCAAGTTGATACATAGTTGTTTAGTTACTTCTATTTCGTAATATCTCCATAAATTTTGTCTGTAACAATAGGAACAGGATTTAATTTGTATGAGAAATAGACCCTTATTACATGAAACAGATCTTATGTTTTACAGAAAACTCCATTTTTTTTGTGTGCATTTTCTTTACTTTTGCTTTTATTTCTAAGTATGTATCTTTGACAACTTTCACAGTGTTGAGCATTCAGGAGGGCAACACGTCCGTCTTGACTTAGGAAAACTGACCCATTATTCCATTTTTCCAGGGCAGGTATGCTGGAAATATACGTCATAGGTTCATACATTGAAAATATTTGTGACATCTGTGAAGCTACTGGAAGATGACCATGCCTTTTTCCAGGTGGTGGGCATTGTAGGAAACAATCCTAGTGGACATTGTTTTATTGCATCAGAGATATTATATCCTAGTCCTTTTTCAATCTCCGCTGATGAGAATTTACATCCTGCAAAGAGACTAGCTCTTGAAGAAGAGAGTTCAATGATAGACCAATTGGGTGTGCTGGAAGAGCTATCAATGGTAAGAAAGCTTGTATGTCAATTTGGCAGTTTGTGAGCAGAAGAAGATTATGCTATTTTATTACCATCTATCACATCCACATTTTCGACTGCGTGTTTGTCACTTTCAATGTCTTACATCTTGTGCTTAATGATGAGCCAGGGGGTTTATCATAAGCGTATGTGTCGGTTTACATAATGCAAGAGAATGCCTTTTGTCACTAAGTGGGTGTTACTGCACAGATTTTCACATTTGTTATATGTCATTTCCCCATCTAGCTCTGTATATGCTTGATTATACGTGCTTGATGAATGGTTTCTTCAAACTTTTCTTCCATCTTCATCCATATCTTTTATAATAAATGTTCCATCTCATTATGTGTTCTATATTATTTTCATTTTATATGACTAAACCACATCAAAAGTTTCACTCTTTTTCTGTCTAGTATTGGAATCCCCCCCCAACTTTCTCTTCTATAATTATCATATGAATCATATCCCCCATTGTGACTGCACAACAATATTCATGTCTTTATCTCTCTACTTCCATCCAATAAATACTTTGTTATTTACAACATGGTAAATGGCTTATAGTATCTACCTTTGAGTGGTATTCTTTGTTCACCCAAGATTCTTGAAGCATTTGGTTCTAAGGTTCCTTGAAGTTTGAGTGGTATTTAAGTCTTTTGTTCTCCTATCTCTTGCTTTAGCAAGTTCATGGCCTCTTTACATTCACTTATACAAGTTCTCATAAATCATATATTGCACCTCGTTCACCAGCTTCTTTGGTTCTTCCTTAGCAGGTTTATGCCTTGACTAATTCTCATTGTTTTATGCTTGGGCACATGCTTATGAAAATCTCTCTTACCTTTTACTTTCTCGTGGACCTTGCATTACCCACAAGGTTCCTTTTTGTACTTACTCTTGTTTTTGATTCCCCTAGAACTTCCTTGGTTGTTTTAAATACACGTATCCACATCCTACATCTCTCTAGTTCTTATCTGGATTCCATATGCATTCTTTTAGCATCTTTTCTCCGAAGTTGCTTGCCACATTTTTATTTTGATTCTATGGATAACCTCCTTAAGGAAAAAATCAAGATTCTTGGACTCAGATACATCAGGAATGTTCAAAGAGTATGTATGATTTGAGAAATCAAGGGGAGGAAGGCAGTTAATCACAAACTAATAGTTTAAGGCTTCCAGGAAAATGGATAATAAACAAAACAAGATGGTTTTTATTCCTTCATCAAGTTCTTCGATGTGCAGAAAAAGTTGTGGAATACTCATAATTGTGTGAGCCTTAGCTTAGTGTTAAATGCCTTTTTTAATTTAGGTTAAGCCTGTATATCTACCCCTTCATCATATATCTTGAGGTTGGAATCCACCAAACTAAAACTTTTCTGTTTATCAAATCTTTTACTGGATAATTTACCCCTTGTTTGCTAATTCATGCAATTCTCTCACATCAATTCATTTGTTGCTACTTCTCAAATTTAACAGATTATAGCGGGAGGCCCTTACACCACAACAGATAACTTACTGTTTGAGCCTCTTACAGAGCTGCTGGCTTATGCATCTAGAAAGCAGCCTCAACTGCTTATATTGGTAGAAGGCATCGTTCTTTGTTTTAGTTCCTTGTTGAGATACTCTTGATTATTGACAACGTTGTTCCGTGTAAATCAGTCGGGACCATTTGTTGATTCAGAACATCCAGAGATTAAGAAAGGAACTCTTGACAAAAGCTTTGATGAGGTGTTTCGTCAGGAAGTTCTTAGAAGGGTCTCTACTCTATGCCTTGCTCTGTAATTTTAGTACAAAAATAGACAACTAACTTTTCCTTCACTGCTTTTCTTGTGTTGTACTTTTTTATCCAGTTGCAAGACCATGTAGAATACATGGGTTCTGCTACTCAAGTACTTCTGGTGCCATCGATACGAGATGCCAACCATGATTTTGTTTTCCCTCAGGTATGTTTTTGGCAATGTCATGATCATATAAAGGAAGAAATATGGGGGTGGGGGGGAGTGTAAATAAAGATATGATATTGACTTGCATTTTTTTTGGTTTTTTGCAGTCTTCTTTTGACATCAACTCTGTTGACCTTAAACATCAGGTAAAGTTAGCCTTCTTTCAGTGCAGTGTTTTAATCCCTGATGGTATCTCACACGTTAATTATATTTAAACCCTCAATGTCCAGATAACCAGTCTCACTAACCCAGGAATCTTTGATGCAGAGGAGGTAAATTCTTATATGTTATTACTATCTAATATAGAGGTTGCTTATGTTCCTGCCTGCAAAAGTGAATGTGCGGAATTGTAATCTATCTTGTGCCCTGTACGGAAGATGCTTAATAGTTTTCAAGTCTCATGCAGGTGGCATGGCCCATCTGTTGGAGATTTTCAACATTTAAATACCTTAAAGTCCCACATGAAATTGGCACTTGGACCAGTGTCAATAGCAGATTTATTTGGTGCCTATGTGGTATTTGGAAGTTATTTTGGTGGTTTATCAACTATCCTAACTACCAACTATCATTTAACTAACCTTTTTTCCAGCTGTCTTTCCGAATTCATTATAAATGTATTTTTTATGTGTCATATTTGTTTATAAATATTTATGTGCCATCGGTTTTAAACAAGGGAAAACACCAAAAAAGATGTAAGAAAAAGAAATTTATAAATATCAGAATCATTTTTAGTAGTAATTTATTACATAAAATAGTTATAATAACTATATAATCTTGTTTTCATTAGAAGTTTCGGGTTTGATTTTATTATAGCAAAATATAATTGAACAAATGTTTATCTTATCCTCAAGACGATTCCCACGAATTAGTTTATACTTGTAAGGACAAATAATCTATTAAGAAAAGTGACATTACAACACGCTGCATTACATTTATAATGTTCATTGATTCACCAAATGATTATCAAATACCTTGATTTTCCTCCAACATCATCACATGACATAGAAGGGCGGCCTAACACGGTCTGGGGCACTAGGCCATGCCTCTGATGGGAGGCACTATGCAACACTGGGACCTGATGTTCTATACTTATATTAGGTTTCTTAGAAATCACAGAAGCATCAAAACCCAGCTAGGGATTTGAAAGCTATGCTCAAATCTACATGCAACATAGACAATTTCCAGGCATAATTGATCAGGAACAGTAACCAACCGGTTTTGTCAATGCACATTTATCTTGAGAAGCACCCAACCTTATTGTTTTTTTGTCATTTTATTTTAATGGATACCTGGACAAGCATCCTGCCGTGCATGAAAGGAGGTTCCTTAGAAATATTCGTTTTATTCATAGCTTTGAGTTGCAGGTGAAGGTAGGTTGCTGCACTGTAGATATTCTCAGACAGCTTAGTGGAGAGGAGATCTCACGGCATCCAAAAGACGGATCAACTGCCGATCGTTTAAGTAGATTGGTCAAACATATTCTGAGTCAACACAGGCATGTTGTAGTCACTCATTGTTGGGTGATCATCTATTTGAATACTGACATGTTTGAACATGAAACATGATTCATTTTTTTTTCTTATTATTTTGTTCTTTTTTCTCTTAAAGCAGCTTCTATCCCTTGTATCCGCCCGCCGAAGATGTTCCTTTGGACTTCTCAATTGCTCCAGAAACTCTAAATTTCTCTTGCAGTCCACAGATACTCATTCTACCATCGGACTTATCTCCTTTCATAAAGGTACTATCTCAGCCTCATTGCCCTTGTCCCTCATTGTTTCCAAGAGCACGGAAATTATCCTTCTGGAAAAAAACTTGGGAAAAAACCCTGGAAAAAATTATCAGAAAGAACTCCTAAGATAGCATCCCTCCTTCCAAACAAAAGTCTTTGGTTAAATATCAGTGATATGTATTGTTATGGAATTGGGGCTCCTAATATCAATATTTTTCAATGCTGTGATAATTTATGATTTTTATTAGCATAGTTTAGATTCTCCACCTCATCCTTAGCCCCATTGTTGGATATTCTAGATTTTGACATTGATATGAGAGGCTTGCAAAGCTAGAATATGATCTCTAAAATAACGACGAATAGACAAACCTTAAAACTGAAGCAGAAGACAGGAAGACTCTGACTCAGGTTTCATTTGGTCACTATCTTGTTACCCAGTGGGGCAAGCGTGACTATACGAGGTAGCTCATGTGGGTGCCCTTTCATTAGAATCACCACATTGAAGGTTAAGAGATGATTGAGGTGGATGGATTGTGTTATCAATCTCAATATTCTCTGAAATTTCTTGTTACATAATATCTTTATTCTGGTCGGACGAACTTGTTGAGGAAGTTTGTTTTTCTTTTTGAAAGTCCGCAACTACTGAAAAAGAAATAGAATAAGAACTTCAATTATTCTATAATGTTGTAGACTATCAGTAGAAAAGTCTTCGAAACTTGCAAGAGTTTAGTCCAACACAGACGCATATCTATATCCAACTTGAATCGGGGAGTCCGGGTAACATGGCCTCCATCTTAATGGAGAAGACAGTAATTCTGTATTGTCCCCTGGGCGTAGGTGCTACCTCTGGAAGGAAAAGGCGAAGGGAAGCAGCCGATAAACTGCGTTTGTGTGAATCCCGGGAGACTGGCCAAAGGCATAGGAGGTGGTACATTTGTCGAGCTTAACTACCATGGAAGTCCGGACACAACACATGGATCTATCATCCGCATATAAAATTTCGTTCATGAAATTCACTATGCAAAGCGGAAAGCATCAATATTCTGCACGCATCAACTGCTCCTGCAACAAGAATAGTGCACTGGTTTAATATGCTGCTGTCGAGCTGCTGAGTCAATCGGCTGCAATTGCAGGGCTTAGAAGAAGAGGGTTGGAGTTGGTTTTAGATGGAGATATCCAGAGCAGAGGAAACCAGATCTCAAAGAGCGTTCTTCCATGGGGGTGTGTGTATTTCTTATATGGAGGGGTGTTTGTACTGTGGTTTGGTAAGGGATTTTTAGAAACCTATTAGCAATTGTTAAGCTTTTGTAGTTTTATCTTTGAAAATAATGGAATTGCTTGTTTATTGCCTTCTTTTTTTTTTCTCCCTTTTACCTTTAGGATTACACGCGCGTGTATACACACGCTACAATTTGTACTGGGGTTTAATATTTTATTATATTATTTGACCGATTAACCAATTCATGCACACCTAGAACCCGATTTTAAATATTATAACATTTCTATTAAAATTATGAAAGCATACATTCAAAATTCATTATTTTGAAAGGCTAATATCATATATTAATGTAAAAAATTATAACTTTAAATAATAATTTAACAACCTAGTATAAATAGTTAACTTTCATGTACCCATGAACACTTATCATCTATCATTTCAAATGCATTTTAAATCTTCATCCACTCAATTACTCATTAACATCAAAAAGGTCATGCTCATTAGTCAAAACCAAAAAATTCTACAAATCACAAAATGAGAAATTTATAGAAACTTAAAAACTTTAAACTACTTTACTTTCTAAACATACATATATAACCTGTTCAGATAAATGCTTGTTTGAAAACAATAATCCAAAACTAAGTCGAATTCTGGAATCAGTTAGCATGATCAGCCTTCTGAGATGAACAGAAAAGAATATCAGAACCATTCACCTAGCTTTTAGCATCAGAAAATCAGATACAATACCAGCAATTTAAGATTTTAAACCATCTGAATCATTTCAAGTGAGAATCCTCATCGTGTCAATTCAAATGAAATAGTAAAGGCTTAATAAGTTTTGATGGCTCATCAAGCAAATTATCCAAGCCATGGAAAAATTGACGACAGGTTTACTCAAAAGAGAGAACGATGCCCCAAAAATTCCCCTCGATAACCCACTTAAGAGGACGCACCGCTACGTAAAACTTGAGACCTCTTTGATTTACTCGTCGCCAATTGAGTTTCAGGCTGCAAAGTGAAACACAGTTTTAGAATATCATAATTCATCCCAAAGAAATCTAGTTGGAGCTCCTCAAGTTTTGAAACCAGTATATAAAAGAGATGCTGCATTACCTCCTTCTTAACGGGTTCTTCTTTCTCGGACAATGTCAATTCGATATGGCATGGATGAGACATGTAGGCTGTCAAAAGGAAGCATCTTGCAAAGATGAGAATGATAAAAAAACAAGAACCAATAAGTAGGCAAGATTTTATATGGCAAAACAGGAGAAAAATGAGAGGGGCATACGGTTAATCCTCCCATGAGCTCGATAGGTACGGCGCCTTTGCTTCTGAGCCTGGTTGACCTGGATGTGAGAGATGTAGAGAGAATCCACATCTAAACCTTTCACCTGAAGGATGAATCATGGAATCAATATTGAAACAAAGAAAATGCCAACTTATTTAGTGTAACTTGGCTAGAAGAAGCATGCCTCAGCGTTACTCTCAGCATTCTTCAGCAAATCGAGGATGAGTTTTGCCGACTTCACAGGCCAACGCCCTTGACCATTTGAGTGCCTATTCTTTGCTTGCGCAGTTCTTCCAACCCCGCCACAGAAGCGCCGGAAAGGAATGGCCTGCTTGTGGGCTAGAACATCCTCCAAATATCTCTTTGCTTTTGCCAACTGTAACTTTCTGATGGCAAATGCTGTCTCCCTTGTGTTCTATAGGCAAAACATGAAATCTCCATGTCATGAACCCATGATGAATATGATTGCCCACAACTACGTGGAGTGAAAACTCAGAACCATGCCCACTTACTCTGCCCAGACCCCTCCAAACATAAACACAAGAGAGAAAAAACAAGGAAAAGCAGCACAGTTACACGAGCCAGCAGTTAAAATGTGACACACTAAATATTGAGTGCCAGCTTCTCACAATGATAGCAGGTCTTCTACGGTAGTATTAAAAAGCTACCAGTCAAATTCTATAAAAGACAGGTTACCAAACAAATAAGAAAATTGAAGGGCAGTGATGCTTCGTCCATAGTCACAACACAACACACAATTACCCGGACTATTTTATGGCATGTATATGGAAGATGAAAAAAAAGAAAAGACAGAGAACAAGAATGCTGTAGTTAGATCAATGCACAAGATACCAAAAGGCAAACAGAGATGAAAATGATCAGATCCCATGCACGTTTTATAAATCCATGGGGCACTGAAGCTGTGGTTCAAGTGTGCAAATTTACAAAATCAAGCAGTTTTATTGCCATCTAGCTTGTTTCATCATTTAATTGACTTTCAATGAGGTTCACTCCCTAATGACACCGTGGTTTTCCAGGCAATTATTATATCCCTTCTCTGGAAGGACAAGAGGGCCCTGGTTGTTTCAATCAGGTTTTAGACTAAGCTTTAATGACACAGCAAACAAGCTTAATTTTTATCTATTTCAAAGAAAACATCCTATTCTCACAAACTATCGATGATTTCTTAGTAAATGAACCTATTAACGACAAAGACACACACTTAACATCAAGAGAAACAATATCTCAAGCGTATGTTTAATCCTACATAATAGAACTCGCGAAGCATGGCACAGATGAAAAAATGTAACACTGTTTACTGAACCTTCCATCATCGCATTCTCTAAAGGTTCACCCAATAACAGTGCAGCTGATCTCCCTGAAGCTTACGAGAGAGCCATTCACAAAAGGTAATAGCCCCCTGCTTTTCATCAGGTTCACATTATATACCCATAGAGCACAATAGAGACTAACAAGATCATCTTGACTCACATTTCACCTAATTCCTTAAAATTGAACACGAGTTCAATACAGTGTATGACTGCATCAATCAAGCCAAGCATCGTGGTCCAACGACCCTTCTTCTGGCTACAAGCGCAACTAATTTCCCATAAAAACAACAAGCATACACCAAATGTAAGTTTCTTCACTAATAATAGCTGTCCAACGTAACATCAATAACCATAGTCACAATCAACTGTACAAATCTAGATCGATTTACTAGATGCGACCTAAAAGGACTAAATTAAAAGAATATCACTTTAGTGAACACATCAACAGCGAAGAACAACACAATGCCATAAGAATCGCACATTCCACCTTAAAATGAACTCGGAGATCGGAACCCCTGGCCTTGCAAGCTGCAGAATTGAAATTAATAAATCATTAAAAAACTGATCAAAAGAAGTAAAAAGAGAACATCATAGTTATACATCATGAATAGTACTTACACTTGGTGGGATTATCTGGTTCTCTGGAGTACTTCACCATTCTCGGCGGCTGCTTATCCCCTCCCTCTCCCTCCTCCCCGCCCCTTTTCCGATAGAGAGAGGCGCGATTGGGTATTTATAAATAGGATTGGAGGAAAAAAACCCTAGATTGCGTATGGGCCGTAAGCAACAGTAGCAGCCCATTTGAAGTGAACAAATCTACTTTCAAAGCCCAATCGGCCAAGTGTTCTAATTTGGTATGACTCAAAATTTCGGTCCATTTACTGAATCGGCCCAAAAGATCCACATATATCTTTCAGCCCACACATTTGATCAGGCCCAAAACTACTTATTAGTTACAGTGTAGCGTATTTCTTATTATTATTCATGGCACAGAAATAGTAGAAGTTTGACGTCGTCAATAACATTACGAATTATAAATAATATTATTTTATTTTTGATGGGTACAATATACCTAGCATAGAAAATCGTTCAACCACTTTATCCAATCCGATAGCAGTTATCTTCGACGGTTGATTACGTATAAGTGTGACGGACGGTTATCACCGACGGTTAATTATGGACTCCGTCTATATAAATACCTCATCCCAATGAGGATAAAAGACAGAGGAGAAGGGGCAGAGAACCGCAAGGCAAAACAGCCAAAAACCTCTAGAAATGAAAAAAAGAAAAAAGAGAGAAATGACGAGAGAGAATCTATATGAATGAGGCAAGCCCTCCATCATCCTAGGTGGTGCCCGGCATAATTTCTCAATGACCAATCCAAACAATCCCCATCTCCCTCTAAGAGATTCTCTTCAAGGACATCAATTTTCTAATCCGTCCATCAATAGGACACATCCATGTTCAACCCACCAAATATACATCATCCATTTATCTTTCTATATTCTTGGAAAGATTTCTGACTTGAACGTCGGAGGATTTACGGTGTGAATAATTTCCGTTGACCTCTAACCGCTAATTTTTAGTTGTGTTGTACAGGACTCAGATTCAAGACTATGGAGACGGATCCGCATCAGATCAACCAACAAGAAGATCCAATTTGCGGCCCTTGGTCCGTAGGACAATCCGAATTTCTAGTACGTAACATTGGCGCCGTCTGTAGGAACCGGCCAAAAATCCAATTTTACCACTAAAAAGTATAAAAACAAAAATGACGCACTTATAGTAAACATTCCGACCAGATAAATTAGACGACTTTCTAAACAAATGATGGCAGTGCTCACCCTGCCATTGGCGCATTGACACTTGGGGGCTGGGGGCTACTTCCTATCTTCTGCGATTTCCCAACAATTTTATTGTTGAATTAGCGGTCAACCATTTAATCAATATCAGTACTCATCAAATCAAAAATATTACCTCTCTCTAAAATTAATTATATTATTATTTTTTATACATTATAAAAACCTAAATTAATATATAAATTAAATTAATAATAGATTCTATTTTCATAATTCTTTATTTATATTTATAAACATATATTTATAAATAATGGTCACATTTGAATGTTCGAATAATAATAAATCTAATTTTTAAAATTTTAAATTTGGATATTATAAACCACAATAAAACAAATTGAAGAAATGAGATAAGCGGAGCTTACTCTCTGATATATCTTTTAATACTTAAATCAATATTATATTCGAATGTGAAAAATATAGAAAAATAAATATGAGAATTTAGAGACGATAAAAATGAGTATTTACATCGATATCAATACTCTTTTTTGGGCACTTGTCTATCTAAGTGACTTTTATTTTTGTACATTTAAGTTTGCTAAATTACTTTTGTTTTATTTTTTTTTCTTCCTCTTATCCATTTTATTTGGGAGATAGACTTTATTTATAACAAGAAATATTGTTTGGTTGACTGGCATTTAAAATTAATACGTATACATGATGTGATTTAAAATCAATTCAATAGCAGACCATTTTGTTACATGCTATTAGATCGATTTAACTGTCATTTATATTTGATTATTAAGTAATTTATTATGATTATTTAATATCTGACTATTCAAATTGTGTCACTTTACTCATGTATTTAAACAGTAATACTTAACTCGCATTTGACTTTTTTTATTGGACCGATGATATTTGGACCTCTTATCAAACTTAATACTGAGCCGTTTATCCAACTAACGTTAACGCGTTGAACCGGGCGCACATGTACCTCTTCACCGAAAGGCCGGGAGCTCTGGGCCTCGGTTGTTGTGTGATTTCCTGTGACGCATACCCGTTAGAAGGAATTTATCGTGTTGGA
>JAOVVI020003954.1:0-18301 GCA_028571085.2 Nepenthes alata | reverse complement strand
GGTGAAATCCTAGACAATACAATGTTTGGGAAATGATTTAAGCCGACTTTGGAATGGTTAAGCCTTTCTAGCCTACATTGTACAAAATTATCCTTAATTTACCCCTTTGAGCTGAATGTGCATATGTATGCATTAACTTTTTCCTATTGTTAAACCACATTATCCTACCTGTTTTAATCCTAAAACACTTATCATACCCTTTAATAGAACTTTGAACATCATGATATTGAACTATATAGGTTTGGAAAGGCCATTAAGTGATAGAAGTGGTGAAGCAAAGAAGTATAATGCGTAGAGTATGCAGTGTTTTCCTAAAAAAAAGAGAGAGAAAATAGAGATAAAAAGAGATGAAAATAAAAAGAAACAAGAAAATAAAAAAAAAAAGATAAAGAAAATGTAGGGTTGTCATGTTGGGACACCCTAACCAGTCGTTTTTGCTTAGTATCCAACTAAATGCGGTGCTAAGATATTTTTAACCATATTGGTTCACATAATCCCGTGAAGCGGCTTAACTTCTCTTGTAGATGAAAGAAATTTTTCCATGCCATTATAACTCTATCCTCAACCATGTAAATATTTGAAGTTCTCTAGCTTTTGTGACTCATATCCTTGTTTTGATTAACCGATTTCGTAAGCCTAATGTTTCAAGCATGAAAAGACATTTGATCTTTACTAGTGCATTTGTCTATGTCTACAAAGTGGAGAGTTTATATGAAAAGCAAGCATATAGAGTTCACACTCCGAAATTCATCATGCTCCTAGTTTGCATAAATTGATCCGAGGATCAATTATTGAAAGTTGTTCATGGCTATTCATACACACACTAGAGGAATCTAATGTAATATGATGCAACCTATAGAGTTGGACTTGTACACTACAATAACTTAACTTTCTTTTGAACTATATACTTTATGCAATCTCTAAAAGGAATTTTGAATAATCCAATCTAAACTTCTATGTGCAATTTCTATAGTTTGTTTTAATTTTGAATTTTTCTTATTATTCTCAAGATCAAAAAACTTAAATTTGGGTAATTGATATGATTAAATTATATATATTATTAGGAGTATTTTTGTGATAAATTCTCTTCTTTAAGTAACTTCTAATTAATTTATATTTGTTATTTGGTTATGGAAGAAGTTAAAGAAAGAGGACAAAGTGGTCATTTTACCTCACCCAAGCTTCATTAATATTGTTGGAAAGCTTATCTTATGCCCTACAATTTTTTTCTCTACAAGTATTTTGACATTCTAATGATTTTAGGAAGAAACAAATATGCAAGATAAATGAATATTGGATATCTACAAAGATAGGAAAGTTTCAATCATGATTGATTAAAAAGGTTGCAAATCAATTATACAGAATTTCTTCCAAGATTTTACGAAACTTAAAAGGAAACTAGGACAACTAGAGAGGGCTTTTAATTGGAGACCTTGGCTATTTAAGATGGAAGATTCTAAGTAAACAAGGGAAGGCTGGCAGCATGACGGCTGGTAGCAAATAGTAACTCTAGGGCAGCCCGTCTCCTCTTTTCCTTTCTCTTTTCTTTAATCATTCTTTGAAATGATGAATACTACTATTTCCATGTCTGTTGCTAATTCAAACATGAACTAAATTGTTATCACTAAGGTTTTAGATATAATCTTTGGTTTAACTATGAACTATTGAAATTTTATCGTGAAACATTATTCTCTCTTTATGATTATTTCTCTTTATTCCTAATACTCTTGAATGCTTAATCACCATTTGAATGATTTGATATTGTATGTTGAGACCAATGAGAGATGCATACATAATTGATTTTAAGAGAAGTGATTGTGTATTGTAGATAGAAATATACTACGTGCACTTGTACAATCTTTGAAATGATAGATTAAGTTTTATACATGTTTATGTATTTTATTCACATAAAGATATAGTGGATGGATATTTGAATATAGTTTTGATATAATCCGAAAGGGAGTATCAAATATCATTGCTATATTGATTGTTATTTTAATTAAATATTATGCATGAGAAATTGAAAGGTGGTACATAGAAATACCTATCTAAAATTGAAAATAACCTAATATCTGTCTTTATTAAATTTAATCATATTTTAGTACAATTTCAATAATGATTAGTTATTCAAGATATTATTTAGTAATTTCCTCATTTAATTTGATTATTTAGATAATATAAGGATAAAGCTTATTTTGGTATTAAGTTAAAAAAGTTCAATTCTTTGGTAAACGATACGTGATTTATCACTTTATTATTTGTTACAATATCATGTACTTGCAATATAACACAACAACAACAATGTAAGGGTACCTCATTTTCATTGCTAATCAGTTGAAGATTTCTTGAGAATTATTGAAAAACTCCTTTTTCTTCATCATTTTTGTCTGCTCCCTCTAGATTAGCTTCACCATTGTGCTAGTCCTCTATTTTTCTACCATGTCCTCTCACCCCCTCTCGGTCTGGATTTTGTTCCTCCCCTGTTGTGTTTTTATCTCTATTTCTCTGTTGCATCCTTCTCTCTCCCCCTCCTACCATCCTACATCTCACATTCTGTGACTGGGAATTAGAGTTATCAAATGAAACAAGCTACTCATACTCACTGTGATCACTGGATAAGAAGGTCAATGGAGGCAGCCTAATGAAGCATAACCAGGTAAGGTTATCATTTCTTTCAGCCCATAAAGTTGATTAAAAAATCCAAAGCAATACTCTGCTTTTTCACAACTCTTCTATGCTTTACATTTTTTTTAATTAGAAAAATGCTACTCAGAATTCCAACCTGCTATTGTTCTCTTTAGCAACTCATTTAAGCTCCATAATGAAATTTACAGGCCAAGGTCAATCTTGCTTTTGCAATCATTATAGAGTAAAAGAAGACTAGCCTAAGAAAGTCCTTTTGGCTAGTACAGGCTTGTCTACATCCTCACTCTTAATACAGGGCAAGCCAAGGAAGAGAAGATGTGACAAATGAAGTGGTACACCATTCACATGGACAAGATTTCAAAGATATCACTTAATTAATGTAGGAATGATGTCATTCCGTAGTTCATATTGCGTGTAGTTTCTAAAAAAGTTCAGAAGGCTGTCTCTGTTTCTTTGTCATTAATGGCAAGATTGAGTCAGAAAACCTCCATTGCTGAGAAAGCTTTGAGCTTTAAGTGTCTATAAAAGCTCCAAATAATAGGCAATGGTATGATCAAGGTCATATCTGCCCCATCCAATCTCAGATTGAAAAGGGACCCACTCATTTAACAATGCTGCAACAAGTCACTCAAGGGTAAAAGCATTGTAAGGACTCAATACTCAACCAGCAGATATCGATTCAAATTTTAAACAGGAGGAAAATTACATGCCAGACCAAAACTACATGAAAGTACCCTATCATGATAGACAATGGCTCATTGGATTTTTATCTCAACTGTAAAAAGGTAAATATTGATGAGGAACTGAAATATTTTGTTTTGCACATAAAACTGACATGCTTTGGCAAGATTATTCTATGGAATAAAGAATATTGTTTAATGTCAAAGTAGTGAAGAAATTACATTTCTTTCACTCTTCTAAAGTGTTAGAATTAAAATACTGTTTTGACTCTTCAAAATGCAGTAAACTAGGATATTCATGTAAGAAACAGAATTCTCTCTTTGCAATATCAGTTTTTAACATTTCCAGTTTACTTCAACATCACAAGATGCCTTATTCAATTTTCCAAATTGCTCAAAAAGAGTGAGGGAGGGAGGCTCAACATGCAGAGAACTGGCTTTGCCGAAGGATATCATCCTCAGGCTGGACTAATCCAAATGATCAGTGTACCCTGGGTTTAAATTAACTGTATAAATGGGATTCCAAAAAACTCCAGGCGATGTTGAAATAGGCTGCATGAAAAAAGGTGGCAGAAATCCCATGGATGATGCATATAATCATTAAGTATTGAATCACCATAATTACTTTTGATGAAAGATGGACACATTGAAAATTTAGCGAATCTGTGGACAGCTTAGTATCATTACTTGCTATATAGTTGAGACCAGTTCCTTTGATGCATGAATGTAAGATAAAATAATTCTTTTTTGAAAAACACAGCCCTAAATTACCAAAAAAAAAAAACCTTCAAGAAACATTTAACTATCAATTAGGTATGTATAACATCGAATACAGAGATGGAACTTGGATTATGCAATTGCAGCAGAAACATCATGAATATTCTGGGGGTAAAATATGTATGTAATGCATAATTAGCCACGCACCCCAGGTGTAAGTAAAGAACCTACCGCATTAGGTACAGAGAAGCCAGCGGGGACAGCAAAGCAATGACTATGGCAGTATTTCTCCCACATCCCAAGCCTTTTATCTAAAACAGCTTGAACCATGTGATGAATGTAATCGACACCCTACAGGGGCAATAAGAACAATAGAAAGAGTTTCAATTTTTAACACCTAAAAGAATGAATTCTGAAGACAAAAGGTTGCGTAACAAGAAGCACTAGAAATTAACAATGTGGATAATAGTAAATTTAAGTCTATCCAGCATCGTATCATAAAAGAAATAACCATCTAAAATGCTGCTCTGTGTAAAGCAAATATTAAACTTCAAATTAATTTTCCCACAAAAAATGCTTAAATAAGCATATGCTTATACTCAAAGTCAGATGAGAAACAAGCAACCACATAAATCGTCTTTACAAAAAAACCTACACATGGATTACAAGGTGTTAAAGGTCAATACTAGTCATCTCACAGATTCTTTCGTTCTTGTGCTTCACCTATCATAGTCTAATCTGCAAAAGGAATGAAGAATCCCTAAAAAAAGTTGCAATTGAGGCGACGTGATTCAGTAAATGGAAAGAAAAGAGGATCCAGAAGACTATATTATTACAGACAAGCCAAAAAAAATAGATCCAATATGCAATGTTATGTATAAAGAACCAGAGGTAGAACACATGATCAGAAAATCCAATAAAACTAAACAAAAGATCAGAAAAAATCCAGCAAAAAGCTGATTTGAAGATGTACAGAAACAAAGAATGCAGGTGGTCTATAGTGCACTGCACAAAGGCAATTCAGTTATTGAAGATAAAATTGTTTCTCTGAGCCTACACAACACGGAATAAAATCAAGAAACTTCATCCTTCTTCCTAAGTAACCATTGCCAGGACAGCAACAGATCCTTCAAAATGGCAGCTGAAACCCAAAAAATTACCATCAAACAAAGGGCGGCATGCCAAGCCAATAAAGAAATATCACAATGTAGAAACAGATGACCACCAGTTTCTGCATGATGTTTAAAAACAGCCACTAACTAGAATAAAGTTGTGGTGGTCACTCCCATATGGATCCCACGCCCGTGTGCTTCAGTTGCACGTAAAAAGGTGTAGTCTAGACAAGTGGTAGAAAGGACTAAAAAAACTAGGAAAAAGAAAAAGAGGGTGGCTTAAAGCAGTTGGCTTTCCAGCTGCTGGTTTGTCTGAGACTGGTGGCTCATTGAGGTACACCCTCTACCTTGGCACGGCCAGGGCAAACCCAGACCAACACATGCAGGAATCAAAGGTGTGCAAGTTGCCAAGGTAAATTCTACCAAGGTGCTGACAACAGGCCAAAACACAATCTAGATGGAGAGTAGTCCAGTATTGGCCACGGCATAACCAGGTGGGGCAGGGCTCAGTGACCAAAGTACTGAGTTCATTCTTTCCTCGATAAGGAGGTAAGCTGATTTAGCTGATTGGATAAAGTTTCTAGAAAACCGTAGCTGATTTTGTGAGCCTTACTAATTTTGAAAGCTATCAGCAATGCTGTGTTTCTTCAGCAAGTGCTGAAACAATGAGTATGCACCACCTAAGTCATTTACTCCCACTGCCCAATTGCCACCCATATTTTCTTTATATAAAAAGACAGGGCTACACGTTTTCGGTATCCCAAGGATTTGAGTAAGAGTCCAATAAACATGGAGAGGGTGTACAACCTTAAACTGGGAAAGGAAAAATGCCCACAGAATTGACTCTATAAATGCTGAGTGAGAAAGAGATTTTTTTTTAGTGTGAGTAATTGTATTTCACTATTTTGAGTAAGAGAAGTTATATAGTGAATCCATTATGCTACAGTGGAATATTTCCAAACTGTGTTCTATTATTTTTCCCTTTGATTTTTAAAGGTTTTCCATGTAAGAATTATTAGTGGTGTTTTTCATAATTTTTCAGTTATATTGTGTTAGTCGGTTCCATTTTCTGTACACGAGCAAGGATTGGAAATTCTGCATCACCACCAATCCCAATACATAAGGCTCTTTCTCAAAATATCCAGAATAGAAGTTTATTCCCAAGCATCCTTCAATGCAAAATAAAATAGCTTGGTAGGAGCCTAGATTTCATGTTTATTTCTGGGGTAAAAATCTGACACAAATTTCAAAGTTCCAAACGTAACCTTGTAAACTAACAAAACAGAAATGTCCAAAAACTTGGACACTTCCAAAAGACTAACCCCATCCGTTGTAGTGCTGTAGCTCCAATTCAGTAAGAGTTAAAATCCTGCAGCTTCAGCACTCAACCCCAATTTCCACTTCCCTCTACAACAATGGACACTATACCATATCCTCCTCTGAGAAGATAATTGGCCAATGATGCCTCTGTCCACCAGCGATTGTCAACCATTAGATTCTACTACTAAGAAGCATTCTCGGAAGATCAGAGTAGAAAAGCCAAACATCCTTCCTGAACCTCACTAATACCCCATTTCCAACAAAATTTTGCCAAATGCACAAAAGCAGCCCAAGTATTTTGAGTGCTCCCCAAAGAGAAAAACCAAAAGCCTTATTAGAGTACAAAGAAACTTAACACATTTTATCAATTCGATAAACCCCCAAAACCTTGCATTCCAGATCAAAAAACACCCTGGCCCACATGAACCAGAATTCCTCCAGAAAAAGATCCACCAGCTGACAATTGTTGACAAAATGATGAGGATCAGTCATTGAATTAATAATATAACATACCTGATTAAGTCATTCATTCAAAAATGGAACCTCATTGAAGTGTGCAACAACCATCCAAGGCAATTTCACATAAATCCTATTTCAACCTATAACTTTCAACAACCCAAAAGATCAGAAGGAGCAAGACATACATAAACAGCCAAATAGATTGTTCAAAACATTCTGAAAAAGAAAAAAGAAAAACAGACATTAAATGCACCTAAGTAATATAACAGAGTGAGAACTCCCTTATCCCACAGCTTCATAATACCACCAACACATCCTAAAACAGTAAAACACCCAGCCTCTTCATTCTGCAAAACAATTGCCCCATATAGCATGATACAATCACTAAGAGAACTCAACTAATTCAGTTTCATGCACACAAAAATGAGCAGTTTCATTCCATCCATAGACAATTGATCTCCTAACAATAATTGTTATCATTCACTCCTGTCACATATCAAGACAAGATTCAGACATTTGCCAGGTTGCATTTTGTAGGAGTACCTTCAGGCATTGTTTCCCTTTGTTAATGTTCATTTAAAAGGAAATAAGAACCGTAACCATAATCTAATACAAAGGGAAATGTAATCATCCCTAACCTAGTGAGAGATCGGGTAACATAATCCGTGACCCAAGCATTCATGAAAACATAAAAGGAAAGGCAGAAAATGTTAGAGTACCACTGCAGCATGCCAACGTCACAGCCCACCACTGCCAGTACTCCATTTGCCACTGAACACCACCAGATACTTCATCACAGACGATGCTCCACCTGATCCCTACCATTAAACCCCTAAACTTTGGCCACTACTCCTCACTGGAAAGGCTATATTTGGCCTCAACAACAAACCAAAGCGACCAAATACCTCCCTGGTCATCAGGGAGGCAAAATTGTCCTCCAATTTGCCCTGATGCTAGCAGTCAAATGGCCCCCCCAGTCATTGACAAGGCTAAAGATCACCTTGTCAGCAAGGAGAGAAAAATATTAACACACACACACAGAAATTTAGAGCGGGAGAAAGAAAGTGAAAGGGCAGAGAGTGAGGTAGAGAAAGGTTTAAGCAAAGTGGGGGAGAGCCAACTAAACAGACCAAACTTGGCCAATGCACCGAAGGGGCTCTGCCAGGGAAAGGGGAGGAGCTAGACAGGATGTGGGAAAGGGAGGAAGGTGGGGTGGGGAAAATAATTAACGCTAGGATAGTTTTAATTAATTGGTTTAATTAATGGGAAAATGAACAAAACACATCTTCAAATAAAAAACAAAAAAACATATCTTTTACATTACATCTCTTTAACTTACAATCCAATCCCTTCCCCCATTACTTTCCAAATTTGGAACCAAAACACAAACTCATGCAAAATATGGTCAGCATTCATACACAAACACGAATCCTCATCTTGTGAAGCGACAACTCCTAATTATTCAGGTTCATCTGGATGGCACTTCAAACATGTACCTATTTAATGCTCTTACATAGAGTGAGATGTTGATATTATGATCCTTAGAAGTATGCAAGACAATGATGGCTTCTATGGGAATTGGGGAGTATTGATGATGGCTTCGATGGCAAGAGAATGAACCATGAATCCATAGTTAATACCTTATTAAACACTCCTAGAAACTGCACACAAAATTAACTATGTAAATGAGTTCTTGTATCTACTTACAGTAAATGTGCTAGTGGCTTTAGTGCATCAAACATCCACCAAAAACACTTATTAGTGTAACTGAATCTACCAAGACAGAGTGCACAGACTATGTACTGTTTTTGAGGTGTTACAAATTTGGGGTATTTGGATATTCACTAAACAATTGAGAGTTCTTGAACAGAAAAGTTTGACCGTAATATTTCAATCACTTGTACTCTTTCAATTATAGTGAAACCACTTCATCTTATACTCGTGGATGTAGCTTTTATACAAAGAGTGAATCATGTAAATTTATTGTCTTGTGTGTGCTTAAATTCTGGACTTAATTCCACCTCTCACTTCCCATATCCTCTTACAAAGTTGACTAGTTTCTTTTAGACTTTTCAATCTCTGCAAAACAAAGCCATTGCTTGATCTTCAAACATGATTTGGCACATCCATAGACATGCTTAAGGATTTAAGGTTGCGTAACACCTCTTAAGAACTAAAACATCAAAGTATCATAGATATCTCAAAACTTCTTCCTTATTCTTTGTTTTCTTCCCTAAGCTCCTTTCTTATTCTCTTTTCTTCTTGCTCCATTTGGACAGCATCATAAATCCTATACTAAAACTCCGACATTAACAATTACCTGGCCGCTGCACTTTTTCTACCTTCCATATAAGAAAAAATGCAAGCAAAATGATTTCTTACCAGTTTGCATGACATTAGTGGTTAAGCTACTTATCAAAAAAGGATGTCTTAATATAATACAAATAATAAGATTGGTGATTTTTCTTCAATAACACACATTTCACAATTTGAATGTCTGTGTACTAAAGAATCAAAGTTTCAAAATTCATAAAAATACTATTAGGAAGTTTATTGAAGAGATTGAAAATTACAATCAGCTAGAGCTGATTGTAACACTGTAATATCCAATATATGGATTAAATGAAAATGGAAACACACATATCTTCTCCCCACTCTTCTATGTTTCACTAGTTGAAAACACCATTGTGTAGATAAATAGACAAAAACAATATTTTTTTACTAAAATAGGCTACTATTAATTATTGAAGTAGGTTTTAACAAGAAGGATTTTCTATTGACAAACTATCAAGAAGCTGGGCATAATGCTAGAGTAGGATTGATAGGTGGCAGCCACTTGAAGCAAGAGGCCAAGATCTTTGATAAGGACTAGTAGGGCTCTAATGCAACGCCAAAGGAACCACTCTTCCTTGAATTTTATTCTTCTTAAGTGAGAGCCATAACCAAACAACCACTTCTTGATATATAAGATTGAAATCAATTTTGCTTGGTTACATACCATGTGAAGGAACACCTAAACTAAAACTTGAAGTTATTGAGTGACAACCCAAGAATAGGTTTTATGTTAAACACACTGCAACCTGCTAGATATAAACTCAGGATAACAAAAACCGAAACAAGAAAAGGATGCCTTTATGAGGTAGTTTGACAGAAGAAAGTTTCAAGACATTTTTTTGCCATAATCGCTTTGAATCCATATATGTTTTCAATGCCTATGGATGAACTAACTAGGCAAATACAAGATATGAGTTGTGGTGCATATTATTTGCAGATGCCATAGTAACCACAGATGAGTAAAGAAAAGGTGTTACAACTAAGTTGGAACACTGGAGGAAACTTCACAAGCCAAACTACTCCCCTCTTTTTCACTAAATCTCTCATATATATTGTCTGTTGTCTCCAAAAGTCTTTCAAATTTCTCAGCTCCTTTCTCCCATCCCAAGAAAAAGATGTCACAATACTTCCAATGGCCCAATGAATATCCTTATTGGTCAAATTCTCATAAATTTCGGGTAACCGACCAATCGATAGATAAAATAAGGAACAAGGCCAAACAGAAGGCAATGTACAATGTCTTCAGTTATTTTGGCTAACAAAAGGTTAATCAGTGGACATCATATATGTTTCATGCACATTGTGCACAAAATCAAGCCTAGAGTAACGTAGAGTAAACAGCTCATTTTTCAACCAGATGAAAACTCATGCCCGAGTGATGTATGCCGTCAAAAATAAATGAATCAAAGGAACTCAAATACTATTCCTATATATCATCAAGAAATCATGCCTGGAGTAACGCTAATAGTACATGACTTGTTCCAAATTTTACTCAATTGGTCGATGAACGAGTCAATTGCTCATCATCACCCCAGGCATGATTTTGTGATGATGTGCACGAAATGTATCCGAGGACCTCTGACTCATTTCTTTTTTAACGACAACTACCATTGGACAAGTAACATCTTGGGTTTTTTCTAAAGTAACTTTTAGTTATATGTTATGACAATTGGTAATTTTATACCATGATTTGGGAGGACAATTAGTATATTTTGAGAATACTTTAGGGACCCATTAAGGATACAAATATTTTGAATGAAAATATTAATTAAATTGAGGATTATTCAGCAATAATATAGTATCCTTACTATTTGAAAGGATTAAATTACTGGGAATAAGTTGAAATACTAATGAATCAAACAAAACGGGGTTTTGATGTATATCAATCAGGTATAATTATGGAATAACTTGAAGTCAAGATTAATGCCAAACTAACCACGAATTGAAAGGAAAAGCAAACCCTAGAATAAGAACCCTCCAAATTGAGCCTGAATTTAAGCCTCAGTGAACAATTAACTGAATTCTAAGCTAAGATTACACCTTAAGGACACTAATTTGTCAATTGCCTAGCCATAATTTGGATCAAAGCCAGTAAATTTGTGCCTAGAATTGGGTTGCTTCATGGTTAAGGATGTGAGTGTCACAATATAGGGGAGGTTCTGTTGTCGCTCAAAATTGGATGATCAAACACATAAATCAACCAATCAAAAGGCTCAAAACACGTTAATGACGGTCTAATGTAGCTGCTTATAAATTTTGGAGGCCAAAGACTTATTGTGTATCATGAATTTGGAAAATGAATCCCACAAGTGAAGTGAGCCACAGAAAATAAAGAGGAATGGATTTGTATGTGTTAATTGGTAAATAATATGTTAATCTTCTGGTTATTCCATAATCCAATACCTCACTAGTTTCTTGACTGATCATTAGCTTGTGTCAAATCTTCCTTATGAGGTCAACTTCAAGAGAAATCCAACTATTACGAAAAAATAGTGGTTCGGGAATCTCAAAAAATTGAGGATTGATTCATAAATTTGGTTCTAATAGTTGTAAATGGATCATATATGATGATTTTGATAATCCATTTGTGTCAAATATTAGAAAAATATTTGAATTTGGAAGAAAAAAGGGATTTCTGATGAGAAGGGCAAGAGAGAGCCTGGGGGGGGTATTCTTCCAATTGCTGACACTGTTCACTACAAAGGAGCGGCTCCTTTAGGGTGCAATGACTCCTTTGTGGGCTGTAGCCATTGTGCACATGAAAAATTAAGGAGAAATAATATTATTTGGGTGTATTAATGTATTATTTTAGTATGGTAATTAATTATTTAGCGGAAAAAAATATTTTGGAGATTATTTAGGGCATGAACTTTATAAATAATTTTCAAGGGATATATTTTGGGTGACTTGACATTTTAATAATTTCCAAAGGATATTTTGGGTAACCCAACCTAACTGAAGTCTCAATTTCTTTACTATTAGATGTAGTAAATAATAATTATGAGAATGTTGGGAACTAGGTTGTGATAAATCGACTAGAGGGAAAATTTAACCTCTCCGTGTGAAAACTGTCACAAAATAATGGATTTGATACCAGAATTTGTTGAGGACCCAATTGCCACACCCGAAAGGGACTTCGAATATCGACGATTATTTGATCTCAAATCATGCATAAGAAAAAGTGTCTTAACTAATATCAAAGTTTCAAAACCATAAACTTAATCAAAATACTATTTCAGCTATTACAATTTCATCCTCATCATCATCATCCCAGCACAACATAAACTAAAATATATAATAATCCTAAAATAAATCACATACAAATCCGAATACAATTTATAACTAAATAAAATCTTCAAGCCACATCTGTCCGATCCCACAAGTAAATCCAAACCCGCTAATTAGAAGGGATAGCAAAACAAAAGTAAGAATGAGCTAATTGCGCAACCACACATATATAATTTCATATGTGGGTACATAACAAAGAAATTTGCTGAAATTGTGCTATGATCAAAGGTCCAAAATGTCAATAACATCATTCTCCGATAATTCGTGCTAAAGCCAATTTTTAATAATCAAATGATGCCAACTCTGAACTAACACAAAAAACATGCTAAAAATATGCAAATATATAAAATATGCTCAAATTATGCTAATGTACAAAAAGGATCAATGATCGGTAATAACCTCAATAACAGGAGGCGAATTTTAAAGTTTGGGTTATGATTGTTTCCACATAACCAAAAACCATACACTACTATTTAAAACCCGTAGTGGGCCGTCTACATATAACCCTATAGATGAAGTCAAACGCTACTTTTCTAACCCACATATAATAGGTTTAACCTTTGGTTTATTAATAATATATTAGGATATGTTCGAATATGTTCTAGAAAATCTCTACAATGGTCTATACTTAGTCAAACTGAAAACTGTACGCAAATACGAACATTTCTTAATTTTTCTCATACTGGTAAAAATACTCTTATCATCAAAACTCATGTAAAGTTTTTATTCATATTTTGTCAAATATAGGACATGCAATAAACATGAATCAAGCAAAAACTTTAGTATGTCTTTTAAAAACATGCAAGGATTATAATGTACAATTTATAAACATGTAGAGATGGTTATCACAAAAATTGCTGGAAAATCAACCTAAGTAGTATAATTTCAACAATTTCTTTCAAATATAAAACATGCATGAATAGTTATGTAAAAATACTCTTATCATCAAAACTCATGTAAAGTTTTTATTCATATTTTGTCAAATATAGGACATGCAGTAAACATGAATCAAGCAAAAACTTTAGTATGGCTTTTAAAAACATGCAAGGATTATAATGTACAATTTATAAACATGTAGAGACGGTTATCACAAAAATTAATGGAAAATCAACCTAAGTAGTATAATTTCAACAATTTCTTTCAAATATAAAACTTGCATGAATAGTTATGTAAAAATTCAAGGCATAAAGAAGCATATATTTTAAAATTAAAGATATGCAAGAACACTAAACACAAATTTAAGACATAAGTGAATATTGTTGTAGAAATTTATAATTTGAACATAATGTGCATGGATTTAAAATATGTATTTCATAAAAGTTTTATAAAATGAGAATAAAATCACATGCATGCAAAGCATAAATACTTTAGCTACAAAAACAACATATGTATAAGCATTTGAAACAAGAAATATTCAAGGAGATCAAAAATGAAGAGTAATAGGAGAAGAAAGGATTTGAATGTACTTGTTTTTACTTGAATCTAACAAAAGATCTTTTATGTTCTCTTAGTTTTTCCTTCTCCTTCCTTCTCTCTCTTCTTCTCTCTCTTTCACTCTTCTCTTTCTCTCTTCTCTTTCTCTCTCTTCTCTCAAATCCCCTACAGAAAATGGCCAAAATTCAGCCAATAGACCTATTTATAAAAAAATTGGCACACATGCGCCAATTAGGCGCAAATCATGCACTAAGCCACAATTCTGTATCAGTCACAAGCATCTCTAAAACGCTCTTTAAGTGCCAACAATGTATCCAAAACACACATGTGCGTTGATCGGTCATACATTGAATGTGAACATTCTGCCCAAAATGTCCATGAGCGCCCCAGAAGAATCTATCAAGCACATCCTTATTCTCCAAAATATGCATAAGTGTGGTTCAAGTGCCACTCTTCTTAATTTATCCCAATTTAAAACTTAATTTTTGAACTAAAACTTCAATTATCCTTAATAATGTATCATTTTAGTTAATTTAATCATTATTAAAAGAATATTTTGGGATCTATACCTTATGTGAAGCATTAGGGAATGAATATTCATATGATCGAAGAACATGCTAATTGCTCATCTACACTCCAAGCATGCTTTCGTGATAATGTGCACAAAATATATTCTCGGTTCTCCAATTAATTCCATTTTGGATGGAATGCATCATTGGAGCAAGGTGCTGATACGGTGGAAAGAAAGGCCAATAGCAAAATCCCAACACTTCATATCATTCTTAACTTACATTGTGATAAGCTTTCATTTAGTTCGCTGTTTTTTGCTGTAATTTAAACTAGTTTACGTCCTCTTTATTAAGGATTTAGATCACCCTTTCATTTGATTAGAAGTTTAATAGTTAGCAAATGTTTAAACTAGTTTTAAGAGATGGAGAAACTCGTTCACCATATATCAACCGTTTATTTTTAAATGAATGATTATAATTTAACTAATTTTTAAAAACTAAAAACTTAGTTAAAATCAATTATTTTAAAATGACTAAATCATGGTCATTTATTTCAAAATAAATGATCAAGATTGAGTGAATAATTGCCTCCATCTTTTTGAAACATGGAGCCCCGCTCAGTCCATCTCCATCAATGATATGAATTATGACCTGTGCAATGTAACTTTGTTTGTAGTCATCTTAAACACAAATCTTTTAGCTGATTAGAGTTTCCCTCTGTTAAACAAGTGAATTACCATCCAATGCATTTTACTTCACTTTTTTGCAGGGTAAAACACATTTTACTTCAATTTTTATATTCTTGCCCTAATTTAGGTTATCGCCCAGGAAATTTTCGTCTCTGTCTTGGCTTATGTCCCGACGGGCATTTACTAGTGTTTTTTAACGCGAAGGCATCAAAACAAAAACATAGAACATTTGCTTAGCATACTAACTGTGGGGAGTGACACTACGAAAATATATTAAATATATTTTTACCGTTCTGAACGATGTAAAACTATAAAAATCTAAAGGTTTGTCTATATTACGACAGAGTTTATTGGATATTTTCACCGTTGTTCATAATTCTTCTACAGATTTTGAGACAAAAACCGTAAAATCCTTTTAGGAAAAAAAAACAACAAGAGATCTCCATAATCTTTGAGGGATTCGGTTTCCATAATTCTCTAACTAAATATACTTTTAGGATTACTAGTTCTTCATACCTCCAAACAGTTCCACTCGTTAAAGGGAAAGAAATAAGGAAATGTTAAGAACGAAACACAGGGAAATGTGACAGACAAAGAGACGACGCTTCCAGTGTTACCTTTTTAAGATCAGCCGACCTGTCGGTTCCGTCGGTCCTCAATATTGTTGATGCCTCTCTGAAAAAATTCCAGGTTAGTAGTTTAAAGAATTATCAGCACTTGGAAACGTGGGAAAGGGAGAGAAAGAGAGAGAGAGATCACTGTCGAAAGAAATTGAAAGCGCCATCGACCAAATCGTCCACTGAATTGAGGACTTCGTTGATGATAAGTTGCGGTTTCAGATTCAACGATTCAAATATAGCTTCGCTTTCGCTGCCCTCCATCCCTACTGCTTCGTGTCCTCCGTTCGGTGAGATAGGAGAAGTAGAATGCTACTCGTTTCCCGCCAACAACGAAAACAATCGAGAGGATAAAAAGGGAACTGAAAAAAGTGTGGCTCTTCTATTTAATAAATTCGCTGACAATGGTCATTTTTTTAGGTAAGTGGCTAACAATAGTCAACAGAAGCATCTTGCAATTTTATTCCTAACTCTATGCGATTGATCCAGGAAAAATAAATAAGTACAAGGCCGGGTTAAATAAAAAATATAATATATTTTTTAATTTAGTGTGATTGATTTGAGATGGTCCAAATCTCATAAGTCCAATCCAACCTAAAGCCCAATTGTAAATTAAATAATGATACAAACATATATTATATTAACGTAAAGTCTAAATATTCAAATCAAAACAATTTAACTAGTCAATGGATTATCTACCTACCCCACGTAAGCACAATAATACCAATCATTGGAAAAACAAATCAAATTATGACAAATGATAATATGTGGTTAATTTCAATGTAACAATTAATGCATAATTATGGCCACCACGATGGCCCCTCATCTCACCCCAAGACAATATATTTCTTATTATTAAGCCAAGGCTCCAACACATTTATGAAATTCTAAGGATTCCTGCACAAAAAAGTAGACTAGGAGACCTAGTTCCCAAAGAACCCGAGGCTCTCAAAATCACTAGTATACTCCCCCACTAGAAAGAATTACAAAAGACTAAACATATCAATATGGAATTATTATTATACCTCTCGAGAAGAAGTTCCCTTAGTCACTCATTATCCACTAAAGAGATTATCGATTATAAAAAAAAGGCATTCGAGTCCAACCATCTCAATTTTGCATTATCGTAGCCACACAGCTAGCCCTCAACAAGACTCATTTAAACTTCTTGTAAAAAAGGTTTTAATATTTTTAACTAAACTAACTCCGTAACATAAAAGTTATTATTTTTCCTATTCATGCATACTATTTTGGGTAGTGAGTTACTAATGTCAACACTTAGAGGGACACTGTCTAACCCTATGACCTATTGTTTATATTTGTGGTGTGCTGCATAACTTTGTAATTTATTGAGTTAAAGTTTACTTTATAATTCTGTAAATCTAAATTATTTTTCAGGTGTACATCATTAATATCGTCTATGAAAATATTTAAAAAGACTTTCACTAACAAAAAAAAACCAGTTAATGGGCTCATCCTTTTAGAGCTTTTACACTTCTCTTTTTGTCACCTCTAAAAAGGAAAACCATATATGTACATCGTGATTAACACACATATACATAAAAATTTCAATCACATTGTAAAGAGATGCTGAGGTTGTACCACCTAGCAAGGTGTTACTCTCTGAATTTTATAATTACAAAACTATCCGATGACTCTATTTTTATTAGAAGTCGGACATTAACTAAGTTGACCCCAAGATTGCTCCCAAGATCTAACCATAAAAAACTTACGAGTGTAAAATATATTGAATACAACTAATTCATTATTTAAAAGTGTGAAAATATAAATAAGTAATCAATTAATAACAATAAGTAACAATCAGATATGAAAAAAAAATTATTAAATACATTTTTCATATAAAAGGTTTAGACATTTTTATGTTTGGTACTAGTATATATTAAAATTTTCTGTATAATTAGGTATCTAATTTTTTTATAATACTAAAATTTAAACTAAATTTACCTAATTTTTTTATGAATATTCAAGGATGTGAAAAAATTATCTAAAAATTTATATAGTTTAGTTTAGATTCTAACAACCCTCTACTAACCTATCGACATCCTCATTGACTTGATCATTACAGTAATTTTGACACCTCATCTCTTCAGCCTCATGTCTTTAACAAATTTTCAATTTATTTATTTATTTATTGTTAGTCTCTCCTTCCACTTCAAAACACTTCAATGTTATTCTTTCTCGCTAATGTTATTGCCTCTCATTTATCAATGATCTTTTTAACTTTTAACGCTAGTTATGGTTTCAATGTAATGTTGGAGCACTACGAGAAATTATATGAAAGGTCTTCTGTGTTGGGATAATACTAATTTAAATAGCTCATATAAAAAATTCTATCTTGTACGAAATCTTTCCTTCATAAGTAATAATCTGGACAATGCCTTTATATTTTTGTGAGAGGTACTTGTTTCTTCCTTCGAGAAATTGTATCTACTCTTAGAGGAGTATCACCAATACAAGATTTCCAATATTGAATTA
>JAOVVI020003953.1:0-15797 GCA_028571085.2 Nepenthes alata | reverse complement strand
CGAGACACCCTTCAGCCTCTTCTATGATATTGAGGCTGTAATACTGGTTGAGATCAGCCTCCCAAGTCTTAGGGTCAAAGCCTTCGATCCACTTGGCAACTCCCAAAAGATCAGGGAATACCTATACTTGTTAGAGGAAGCCCACGGCGCAATCGAGATGCGCACAACTGCCTACCAATAACGAATTGCTTGTTATTACAATAAGAAGGTAAATGCGCGGCGATTTGAAGTTGGAAACCTGGTCTTGCAAAAGCTACCGGCAAAACAGCAAACTAGAATAAGATTTCCTCGAATTGGGAAGGGTTGTTCCTTGTTTCAGCCGTTCTATGGAATGAAGTATACAAACTCTGAACCCAGAACGACAAGTTAGTCCCGCGAACGTGTAACGCGGTCCACCTAAGGCGTTGCTATCAATGAAGACCCAGGTAGGTCATCCGTGTGATTGAAGCATGCTTGTAACATACGCAGTTTATTAATAAAAGATATTCTTTTTCCTTTTCATCTGCACATTGGGCTCTTTTTCTTTTCTTTCTTTTTGTATCCATGTAAATACTTGCTTGCAGGTTGTATAAAACTAGACGACCTAGATTGGCCCTAAGTCAAGTGGGTTTCACCCGTTCACAATTTAACCTTGGTCATCCAAGTGGCCCGTCAACGGCTGACTTAAATCTTGTTCATCCAAGCGGCCCGTAAGCGGTTGAATTAAACGTTGGTAATCCAAGTAACCCATAAATGGTCAGATTAAACTTTGGTCATCTAGGTGGCCTGTCAGCGGCCAACTTAAACCTTGATCATCGAAGCGGCCCGTAAGCAGGCGAATTAAACCTTGGTCATCCAATTGGCCCATAAGTGGTTGGATTAAATCTTGGTCATCGAAGTTGCCCATAAGCGGTTGAATTAAACTTTGGTTCCATCCCAAGTGGCCCATCTACGGTCTAATATAAAATCTTAGGGGGTTTAAACGACATGTGTGACAACCTCCTCCAACAGGAGATAGCGCAGTCAGTTTACAACGGTCGATAAATCTAAGCAAAGTGTGAGAAAATAAACACTTTGATAGAAGGATGGCCGCCCAGATTCGTAGCATGGGCAGCGCCACATAACACGAAAGTATAATTCATTAAACAAAAGCGCGCTCGAATGGAAAAATGGCTTGATACAATACAGGACTCACCCTGATATCTCCTCGAGGACTTAGGTCCATCTGAAAGCACGACACACGTCTCCAAGCAACCATACTGCAATGTTACGAGACGACTGGCCTTCCCTCACAAAGTGTAAAAAGCCGACCGGCACAAAAAGAAAACGACTTAGAAGAAAGACGAGAAAAGTCATGGAGTTCAATACGTCAACAAAATCAGCTTTTTATTATTAACACTTTATTTACAAGTATAAGTAGGGAACAAAAGCCAAAATACAATGATCCCAACTAAGGGGTAGAGCTTCCAGGAAGACGCGGGAGAGGACCTTGTGCGTCCCAAGCAAAGTCAACCAGCTCCTCACGTTGCTGGGCACCACAGTTCGTGGGGTCAAGGATGCCAGTAGGAGAGTCTGGATCTACCACCATGACAATCTGGAGATAGATATTAATGCCTTCCAAAAGTCGGGCCCACAGCGCTTGAGTGATCTCCTAGGGACACAGATGGGTGGACATCTCGTTCTCAAGCATGACTATTTGAACTCGGAGCTCAGCCGTGAGCCTCTCCACCCGAGCAGCCCTCTTTTCCAGTCCCATTGACTGCGCCCTCAGCTCAGAAAGCTCTAACTGGAGTGCATCCTTCTTCTCCTGGAGTCATCGAACTTGAGCACTGTCCCGGCTCATCTGCTCCTCTAGCTAGAGAATCTCCTCCTCCCGGTCTCCAATGACCGCTTCCCTCTTGGGTAGCCCCTTTAGCACGGTGCTCATAACCTTCTCTTGCTGCAAGAAAGAAAAGAGGATTAGGCTACAGCGGTGGAGAAAGAGGAAAAGGGAGAAGCACAGTTTCGAAGAAATTACCAAGAAGACTTTGCGTTTCTTCCTTCTAGCTAGACCTATGACGCAGGCCCAGGTAGTGGGAGATCATCCGGCGTGTCCACTAAGAGAATTGGAGTGGCGGTCTCCTTTGCTTGCTCCACAGTAGCCCCGCCAACAAACTCCTCAGGCAGGACGGCTGGAAGACTTGGAGCGACGGTCTCCTATGCTAGCTCCGCAATAATGCCAACCGCCTCAGCAAGTTCTTCAGCGGTTGGCTCCTCTGGCTCTGTAGACGGTTTTGCTACTGGCTCATCTAATCCAGTAGCTTTGAGCAACGGCTCCACTGGCGCGGCTTGTGCCGCCAAGTCACCCAGCGGTGATGGTACACCGAGAGCGCCTCTAGTGGTGGATCTCTCGGTGGCTCCAAAGTCAACCACAAAAGCCTCAACCCCTGAGCGCTCTCCAACTCCAACAAGTTGTTCGGCCATTCGGTAGTCCGGCTTTATAGAAGTTCGGTAGTCTGGCTTTGTAGAAGACGAGGAAGAAGGCTCAGGTAGCGCAGCTCTCTTCTTCCAAGGGCTGATGGGGGGGGATTGGCGATCAAGAGAGTGCCAGCCTTCCTCTTGGGATGTGAAGCCGTCGGCGGGGCCTTGAACTTTTGGACAGGTTAAGGGGGACCCCAACGAGCTCTCCTGGCCTCCACCCTAGACATTAGGTGATTCCTCCTGAACTTAGAGAGATACTTCCTCACCAACTGTAGCAATGGCTCCACTACCTCCACTTCTTTTTTGGTGGGCTTCCTGGTGAACTCTCCAGGGACCTTTCCCCGGTCACGGGATAAGGGCCAACTGTCAGCAATAGAACGAAGAAGAATCAGTCTTTCCAATTCTTGATTGACTCGTAAATGGCGCTGCTAATAAGCGGCTCTCGTGGGGATAAGGAAATCCAATCCCCACTCTGAGTGAACCGGAATATCACCATGACAGCCTCCATAGTCAGCAGCCACGAGTGGTGGCGGAGGAATATGCACAGCGAACACAGATAGCGCACAATATTTGTGTGGAGCCGTGCGATGGGAACGTCGAACACTGTGAGGATGCGCAGTAGCTTCTCTGAAACAGGGAGGCGAGGCCCACTCCGTAGGTGTGTCTCGTATACTGTGATGTGGCCAGCAAGAGGAGAGCAAGCCCTATCCTGCTCACTAGGCATCGAAAAAATAATGTGTGAGGGGATGTTAAACTCATTGTATAACTCCCTCACCTCATCGGTGAAAATGACTAAGCAAATTTTGATAACTAAATGAGCCATGAGAACAGAGTAGGAGAAGGAACGAAGACCTAGAAATTTTGGGAAGGAAAGTGTGGAAGATTTGAACTGATATGTGGTTTATATAAAGCCCATCGCTGTCGAAGTGAAACGGCGCATCAAAAAGGCGTGACAATCATAACGGTCATGTGTCAATTTCGGAGAGGGCGCTTTCAAATCAAATCCTCTGGTGAATTAATTATGAGGATTGCAAATTCACTGTAATGACGACACATGGCAGAGTACAACGGGCTACTCTGAGCTGTGAAACGACTTTACAGTCCTTCGGTTGCTCGTCCGGCACTATTCTCAACCCATACAATATCCGGATTCTAATGTTACAGTTAATGAATCCGGTCAACATTTCTTCCCACTTTATTCTCCGGATTCTAACGTCGCGGTCGATGAATTCGATGAACATTTCTTCCGCTCAGTTCTTCGGATTCTGGCATGGCGGTTAACGGATCTAGTCAATGCTTCTTCAAGACAATTCTCTGGATTCTAGCGTGGCAGTCAACGAATCTAGTTAACACTCTCTTCAGCTTCGTTCCCCAAATTTTAATGTCATGATCAATGAATCCGGTCAACTCTTGTTCAGTGAAATTTTTCAGATTCTAGCATTACGATCAATGTATCCGGTCAACATATCTTTCCAGATTCAAGCGCAACGGCTAACAGACCCATTCGAAACCTTGGATCCAGAACACAGCCAGACGTGTCCCATCGTCAACATGCCGACGGCCAGTTGACATCTTCTTCAGCAATATAAACTCGGGTGATGGCTTCTACCTCTAAGAATATTTTGGGATCCTGTTAAACTAGATATTTAAAGAATTCACTTGGTTGTATAGTAACCATAAAGGTATTTAGTTTCACATCATCGTTGAGCTTTGTTATGCCTTTGGCCTCAATATTGAATATAGCCAGATAATACTTTGGCTTTCGTTTAGGGCCAATCGAATCCTGATAAAGTGTTAGGGCTATTTTTCTTCTTTCTGGCTAGAAATGAATTGTGATAGGAACTAGTTTATCAATTTCTGAAAAGATAAAATATAATTTGGTCTTAATTTGTAAAACCAAATTCTTGAGTCTCTATTTAAAGTTAAAGGGAAGTAAATACATAGCACAACACTCTCTAGGTTTTGGAAGCTAAGTTACATTTGGAAGTGGTTGATATGATCCATTGGGTCAGTTTTTCGATTATAGGGATTTAATATTGACATTTTAAATTTGTGAGGGAGCTAATACATCTTTATTTTCGAGGTGACAGGTGTATAATATGATTCGATCGTCTGCCTATCATTATTGTTTTTCAAAAACTTACTGTTCAATCATTTTTATTCTCTCATCCATTTCAATTGTAGAGGTTATTCTTTTGGTATTGAGGAATATTCTTAATTTTGAATGATTAGCAAATACGGTTGATATCTATTTAACTAGGAAATATGCTAATATATGATTCCTCCTCTTGGTTAGATAGGTGCTTGGAATCTTTGGTATGTTGAGGATTTCGTCACTTAAGCTCTCTTCCCTAGCTTTGTAGTTTAGGTGTTCTTTGAGTCGGGAAGGTGTGATACGAATGGATGTCTTAAAAGCCTTTGGAATATTTGATTGAGTGTGTCATCCCTTTAAAATAGCTTTCTTTCCTTTTGACCTTCAGGAGGTCAATGTCTATATCTGGATGACCTCGTCCGTGTGATTTTTTCCATCAACTTTGTTCCATAAAGACTTAAGTATATTTGACATGTTTTAAACTTGGGCAGCCAATGATCCAATGTCGGAATTGGTCAATAGGTGGAAACTTTCGAAACTACCTTATTGTGAGATAAAGCTGCGAGATGAGACATCCTTTGGTGGCTTGCTTGATTGTCCCTGTGCTCGTACGTTCACCATTTTTTATTTTGTTGAGGACGAGAATTATTTCCAAATGGGTAGGATTTCAATCAAGTAGGAACAAATAATTTAACTATATTTTCGCAAACAGCGCTAATGCTTTGTACTTGAGATCCAGATGATCATTCAAATGAAATTGAGTTGGACCTTTAAATCTTTTAATTCAAATTTCACATATAATGATAATTAGCAATAAATCAAGATATATGAGACTTACTGGTCAAAATATCTTCAAATACTCAAGTTAATAATCATTTTTTGAAAGTAAAAGATAATAAAAGATTGAGTATATAAGAGTGATAAATGAAGGATTTGGTTATGTCATTTTTGGTATTTGTAAGTGTAAGAAGATTAAAACTCTATAATTGTTATTTTATAACCGATTCGAATATTCACTTGTTGAGAAAAATGTGTATTTATAATCTTATTACCAATTAGTGCATCCTTTTTAAAAAGATATGTTGTATATTAATTTATGAGTTATGTTAGTTAGGAATTTGATGATTTAATCGTTATATAAATTTTAAATTTAATGTTTAATCGCTGGGCGTATTTATTATTCCCTTGATTCGACAATTTATAATTTGATTCATATAACTGTTTGTCAGGAATATCTATTTGGATTTGTTAACCAATTAGTTAATCGCTATTTTAATCTTTTATATTTTTAATGATCCAATTACTTAAATATTTGATTATTTGGTTGGATTCTCTTTTGTTTTAGGCTTAACAATTTGGTTAATTAATAATAACTTTTTTATAAGTTTATGGTTTGAGGCTCCTTATATTAACCAGTCATTGATTATAATTTAAACAATATCCAACAAATTTAATATTATTTTATATTAAAAGTCATTTAGAAATTTTCATAAGAGTTTAAATCTCATTTCACCGGAAACCCGGACTATCCGTCAGCCTATTTTTCCCGCGGGCATTTAATGTGAGCCCCCTCTCTCTCTCTCTCTCTCTGCTATCCTTCCTTCACGTTCTACACGAACTGTAACTAGCAAAACGGTACGACAAAATATCGGAGGGAGAGAGAGGAAATAGCGGCCAAAAGAAGCAGAAGACGGGAATGACTAAGCAAAGTCACGGAAGAAGAAAGAGAGCGGATGACATTTATTAAATGCGGGGCCAGTGCCCAACCACCTATCTCAGCACTTCCCAGTAAACAGCATAAAAGCACTCATTAGCATGTCTCCCCCGCGGTACTCTTCTTCCTTCCATCCTCTGTCTTCTTCCTCCTTCCATTCTCGTAGAATTTATCTATCGTTTCGATGTGGAATTCTTCGGAGAACGTGTTCGCGAGGTCGACGTCGTCGGGGGAACTCCAGGAGGACGAGGAGGCGCTCCGATGGGCGGCATTGGAGCGGCTGCCGACTTACGATCGAGTTCGGAGGGGGATATTGAAGAACATTGTTGGCGATTCGAAGGAGATCCGTGTAGGTGAGCTTAATGTTGATGAGCGCAAGCTTATTTTGGATCGGTTGGTGAGCTCTGTCGATAATGATGCGGAGAACTTATTCGATCGCATCCGACGCCGTTTGGACGAGTAATTCCACTTCTTAAGCTTTGTTTGATGAGTTCATTTTTTGGTTGTTTCAAATTGGAGAGAATTGAGGAAGAATAGATAGAAATAACAGTTCTTTGAGATTAACTTATTATCAGATTGATGCATATTAAGTATGATTTACTTGCGTGGCATCTTCATTGGCTGAGCTTCTGTTGATATTATCTTTTTTACTACGTTCACTTGATCTCTGACCAAGTGGCCGAGAGAATGAAGTCAATGAATCAGACAACTAAAAGAGAACCAAAACTTCTGCACGCGAAGATATAATGTGTAATTGTATTTTAGAAAATTGATTAAAGAACAGCCACAAAACCGAAAAACGGGGCAATGAATTTTTGGGAGATTGCAACGAATGTAATTGTGCGATGAAGGGGACATGGTGAAGTAGACAGAAGAAAAACGTTACGTTAGACTGTAGCCTTTATCTATCCAAGAAAAAAAAAAGACATGAAAAGAGCAGGGGACAAACAATCCAACACATCTCCTAGGCAGATATGAACATTTTGACTGCGGTAACTGTTATGTTTGTTTATCCATCTGGTGGATGATGAGAAATTTGAACTATTTCTCATTTTGGAAGATCGAGTCAAATTGGTTATAGTAAATAGTTTATCTTTGCGTTGTGTTTGCGTGAACTGTGAATAGCTGGATTTTGGAAATTATTTCATCATTCTCAAAATCAATTCAATATCACACTGATATGCTGCCCTCACGTGATGAGCACCTTGATACAAGCTGAATATTTCTCACATGTGAATTCATACCTTAGTTGATTTACTTTGTTACACAGAGTAGATCTGGAGTTCCCGACGATAGAAGTTCGGTTTCGGCATCTAACAGTCGAGTCTTTTGTCCACATTGGAAGCCGAGCACTGCCAACCATTCCTAATTTTATCTTTAACATGACCGAGGTAAAGATTTGCGATAAATCACAGCCCTTACAACAGAACTTTACTCATGAATAATTTGTTTTTTATACCCTACAACATATTGAATTTGATGCACTTCATTGTGCCAACATGAAGGCTTTCTTGAGGAAGTTGCAAATATTCCCAGGAAAAAGAGCAAAGTTGACAATTTTAGATAATATCAGTGGAATTATTAGACCTTCCAGGTGTGTGGAAATTGGAGTGATAACTGCTTAATGAGTTTTCCGTCTGTGTAGTATACTTAGGCATGACAATGTCTTGCAGGTTGATGCTGCTACTGGGTCCTCCCAGCTGTGGAAAGACTACATTGTTATTAGCCCTCGCCGGACGCATGGGGCAAGGATTGCAGGTAGTGAGTGTTTAAATACGTTTGCTAGTAATGATGACTTAAAAGCCATTTCCTGATATAGTGACTAAGAACCACTTTGTTTATTTCATTGCCCTAAAGTCACAGCATGTTACTTTCCTTTGAGACAAAAGCCAAACTTGATTGTTCTAAATTATGCGCATTTCCTGTTATCATGGAACATGTCAGCTACACTTTCCTCATAGATTGTGGTACTTTCCTAATCTCTTGTGATGTTCAAAGATGTCAGGGAAAATCACATACAATGGACATGATTTTCGTGAGTTTGTTCCTCAGAGGACATCTGCGTATGTAAGTCAACAAGATTGCCATGCTGCAGAGATGACTGTCCGGGAGACCCTTGACTTCGCTGCACGATGCCAAGGAGCTAGGATCAAATACGGTAAGAAGTGTTGCTACCTCTTTGGGTTATTGTCTTTGTCAGTTGTATACATATGCTCATCTTGTTTCTGTGCTATGACCAACTTTAATAGATATGCTTTTGGAACTTGCAAGAAGAGAAAAAGGGGCTGGTCTAAAACCTGAAGAAGATCTTGACATATTCATGAAGGTTGACGCTTTCATAAAAATTGTCAGTCTTTTTGTTAACAGGTTGTTAATACTTTAAGTTGCTTTCTCAGGCGTTAGCCTTGCATGGACAAAACACAAACGTAGTGGTGGATTACATTTTGAAGGTACTATATGCTCTGGTTAGCCTGTGCATATTGGCTTTTGGTCTTTCCTTAATTTGTGTATTCTGACAAATGTAAGAGATTAAGATGGTGGACCCTAAAGTGAGAAAATGTAGTCAAATTTGGAGAGAAAATGTTGAAAGAAGATCTTTGAGCAGCAAAAGACGTAAAATATTTATGGAGTAAGATGGGTTATTGTATTAAGGTCATATCATAGAAAGTCCTAGGAAATTCTGAAAGAGGAAGCATTGGTACTATGGAAAGTTTTTGGTGTGGTGAAGATGTCAAAAAGGCGATAAAAACAGAGACTCACTTTGCCCGATCATCCCTTGTTTCTTGCTTGCTTTGGGGTCATCTCCTGCTTTTTCAACACAGAGAAAGGCAAATTACTTGTGGAGGGGTGAGGATTTCCAAAAGACAATAAAAACAAAGAGTATTATAAGACAAGAAAATATTATAGGATTAACGAAAATTCCAAAAAATACAAAAGAGGCAAAAAGACTAGCAAAGAAAGTGGTAAGTAAAGATAAATTTAGAGCTCAAAATGAGCTTTATGCTAAGCTGGGAACCAAAGAGGGAGAGAAAGACATAAATTGTGTAGGGTAAGAGAAATAATTGGCAATGGTTTGGTATTATTATATGCATAAAAGTTGGAGTAATGGTCCCTTTGTTAAAGAAAATTGACCTAAAAGAAAGGTGACAAAATTGTTCAAATAAGATAACCGACAATTGATAGAGTTGAGGGCCTACATCTAAAAGTTCGTGAGGAGGAAAGGCAATGACATATGTTTGTGAAATTAGAGTTAAAGAATATCCACTTAAAAGAATGAAAAGAATGTTAAATTTGCAAGACCAGATCGCATGGCTATTGTCATTTTGAAACACTTGAGAGACATGAAGCCATTAGTTAATTAGTTTAATTAGTATGCTTCAAAACTAAAAGAATATCCGATGAATTGAGGAGATATGTTTTAGTGACTATATAATAAAATAAGGAAGATATTAGACATTGAGCTAATTGTGATGGTGTTGAATTAATTAGCCACAGTTTTAACTTTGGGATACTAATTGAACAAAGGCTAAAAGAAATGGATGTCAGAAATGATTTTGGTTATATAATAGGGCATTAAACATTACCTAGGTTGAGAATGTTAATGGAGAATTTAGGGTAAAGAAAAGATACCTACACATAATTTTCATTGATGTAGAAAAGTTTAAGGTAGGGTGCCCATGGAAGTGTTATGGCGAGTGTTATAAGAAAGGAATGGCAGAAAATAGATAAATGTCACTAAGAATATGTACTAGTGTTAGAACTTTATAAAGAGCCATTAAGTATTTCCCTATGCGGATAGGAGTGGATCAAGGGACAACTTTGAGTCCGTATTTGTTTGCTTTGCTTTTGGATAAGCTTACAAGACATCAAAGACGAGGTGCATTGAAGTATGCTTTTTTTGCGAATGATGTTGTCTTGATATACAAAGCTAGTGCAGGAGTGAAAGTAAAGTTAGATTTATGGATAAAGGCTCTAGAATTTAAAGGGTTTACGACAAGTAGAAAAAAAATAAAATATATGTAGCATAATTTTAGTAATTATGAACTATATGAGCGGGCGTGCCTTCACTCGCTTGTTGTAGTACCGCGCGACTCGCTGCTGGTAGGCCGCAGTCCTGAGTCGTGCGGCGTTCCGAACCTCTGAGAGCAAGTCCAGATTTTCTCGCAGCCTTTGTTCGTTGGCGGCTGGGTTGAAGCATTCGATCCGAAGGCTTGGCATTCCCACTTCCGCGGGTACCACAGCCTCAGCCCCAAAGCAAAGGTTGAAGGGCGTCTCCTTCGTTGGTTCTCTCGCAGTTGTTCGGTACGACCACAGTACTGACGGTAGCTCCTCAGTCCAGGAGCCCCCAGCGTCTTCCAATCTGGTTTTTAACCCGTGCAGGATCGTGCGGTTGGTGACTTCGACCTGACCGTTTGTTTGGGGGTGCGCCACGGACGTGTGTACCAGCTTGATGCGGAGGTCGCGGCAGTACTTCGTGAAGCGTTTGCCGGTGAATTGGGTTCCGTTGTCGGTTACTACGACCTCAGGAATCCCAAAGCGACAAACGATGCTTTGTCGGAGGAACTCCGTCGCGTTTTGTTCTGTGATTTTGGCGAGTGGAACGGCTTCCACCCACTTTGTGAAGTAGTCGATACCCATGATCAAAAACTTCCTTTGTCCGGCTGCCATCGGCAGGGGCCCGAGTATGTCGATCCCCCATTGTGCGAACGGCCACGGGGATTGGAGATAGTGCAGCTCGGTGTGCGGCTGATGCGTCATGTTGCCATGGACCTGACAACTCTCACACTTGCGGACGAACTCCATAGCGTCTTGCTTCATGGTGGGCCAATAGAACCCTTGACGCATGACGTTGAACGCTAGGTTCTTCCCGCCAATGTGAGATCCGCATAGCCCCAAGTGTACTTCCGCCAACACGTAGTCGGCTTCCTGAGAGGCAAGGCACTTCAGGAGAGGGGTAGAGTATCCTCGCCTGTATAATCTCCCATTTAGAACTGTGTACCACCCCGCTGTCTTCCTGATTCGCTTGGCATCGTTGGCGTCTTCTGGTAAGGTTCCCTCAGCTAGGTACAGCACGTATGGCGTCATCCAATTTTCTCCGGTGTCGATCTGCAATATTTCTTGGTCCTCAGCGTCGATGCTGGGCGCGTTCAGGACTTCCCTGGGCTCCCTCGCGTACTGCGCCGCGGTTCTGGCGGCCGCGTCCCGGGCCAGCCGGTCAGCACGTTCGTTATCCGATCTCGGGATATGCTCGATCTCGAATCGACCGAAGTCAGGGATCAGGGTCCTTACTTTCGCCAGATACCTCGCCAGTTGCGGGTTCGTGGCTGCAAAGTTCCCTTTCACCTGATTGACCACGAGCTCAGAGTCACTACGCACGACCAGCGACCGCGCGGAACACTCCCTCGCCAGCCGCAGGCCCGCAAGGAGGGCTTCATACTCTGCAACGTTGTTCGTGGCCGAGAAGGCCAGGGTAACGGAGTATGCGATCTCCATGCCTTCGGGCGTCCTTAGCACGACACCAGCTCCGCTGCCTGCCTGGGTAGACGATCCATCCACGTTGAGAGTCCATATGGCGAGATTACCGTCCGTCATCTTCTCCGGATCGCTATCCTCTGCTTGCTCTGGCGTTGCCGCTTCGACAATGAAGTCCGCCAGGGCCTGCCCTTTCACGGCTGGCCGCGGCCGGAACTCCAGGTCGAACTCCCCGAGCTCGACAGCCCACTTGATCAGCCGGCCGGACGTCTCTGGCTTCTGCAAAATCGTCTTCAAGGGCTGGTCTGTTAGCACGATGATTCGGTGCGACTGGAAGTAGGGTCGCAGCTTCCGCGCTGCATAGACAAGCGCGAGCGCCATCCTTTCAGCGTGTGGGTAACGGGCCTCTACGTCCGTCAGTACCCGACTCACGTAGTATACCGGCTGCTGCTTGCCTTCATGTTCCGCCGCTAACACGGAGCTGAGGGCGGAAACTGACGTTGCCAGGTAAAGGTAGAGATCTTCTCCTTCGCGCGGCGAGCTTAGCAGCGGTGCGCTGGAGAGATAGGTCTTCAGTTCCCTGAACGCTTCGTCGCATTCTTCATTCCACTTGAATCCGTGCGACTTGGTGCCCCTTAGTGCCTTGAAGAAGGGCAAGTACTTCTCGGCCGATTTGGCCAGGAACCGTGAGAGGGCGGCTATCCGCCCGGTCAGCTTCTGGACCTCCTTTATCGTTCGCGGAGGGTTCAGGTCGAGTATCGCTTTGATCTTCTCTGGGTTGGCTTCTATTCCGCGCTGGGACACAATGAAGCCTAAGAATTTTCCAGAGGTCACGCCGAAGGCGCACTTGGTAGGGTTGAGCTTCATCCCATGCTGTCGGAGGATCTGAAAGGTCTCGTCCAGGTCGTTGACGTGGTGGCCCGCGACCTTGCTTTTCACGAGCATATCGTCGACGTACACTTCCACGTTCCGCCCGATTTGGGCTGCAAACATCTTATTCACGAGGCGTTGGTATGTCGCGCCTGCATTCTTGAGACCAAAGGGCATCATTTTATAGCAATATGTCCCTTGGTCCGTCATGAATGAGGTGTGCTCCTCGTCCTCTGGGTCCATCCGGATCTGGTTGTATCCCGAGTATGCGTCCATGAAGCTCAATAGTTCGTGCCCGGATGTGGAGTCCACGAGCTGGTCGATCCTTGGGAGCGGAAAGCTATCCTTGGGGCAGGCCTTATTCACGTCAGTGAAGTCGACGCACATCCGCCACTTGCCGCTGCTCTTTTTCACCAGCACAACGTTGGATAGCCACTCCGGGTACTGGACTTCTCTGATGAATCCGGCGTCCAAGAGCCTCTTCACTTCTTCCCTTATGGCGACCAACTTTTCGACGGAGTGGTTCCTCCGCTTCTGCCGGACGGGTTTTCGGCTCGAGTCAAGGCCCAGCTTGTGGACTATGACTTCGGCCGATATCCCGGGCATGTCAGCGGAGCCCCATGCAAACACATCGGAGTTGGTCCGTAGGAAGGTAATTAGTCCGTCGCGATCTGCGGGATGAAGGGATTTCCCTATGCTGACGCACCGTTCTGGATCGGTGGGATCGAGCGGAATCGCCTCAGTTTCCTCTCCTGATTGGGCCTGTTGGAGCGACGTCTCGTCGCGGAGGTCCCAGTCCTCACTTGGTCCGCATGGCGTCATAGGACTGATTTGGGACAAGTAGCACGTCCGCCCCATTTCTTGGTCTCCGAGGACTTCTCCCACTCCCCAAGGGGTGGGAAATTTCACCTTCAGGTGCGGGATGGACGTGACGGCTTCGAAGGCCGTCAGGAATGGTCTGCCGAGTATGGCATTGTAGACAGACGGAAGGTCGACGACGAGGAATGCCAACTCGCGCGTCATGGAGCGCGGGTGGGTCCCCATCGTGACTTCCAGTCGTATAATCCCTTGCACTGGAACAGGCTCGTTGTCCAAGCCGTATAATGGTCCGTTTGCTGCCTTCATTTGGTTACGTTTTAGTCCCAGTTTGGTGAATGCGGTAAGATACAGCAAATTTTGTGAGCTTCCATTATCGATGAAGACCCGTTTCAGTTGGTAGTCGTCACCACCAGCTGAAACAAGGGCCGATACAACAAGGGGGTCAGTGTGGGGGGAGGTTACATGTGCCATGTCTTCGCTGCTAAAGCTAATGACATCATTCCTATCCCCTAACTTTACCCGCTTGCTATTGGAAGCTATCTCCGGCAGTCCGCGCCTGGCGCTTGCGGCGTCGGTGGAGGAGATCATGTGGACCACGCCGGCCGCTGTGCGTGCTCTCGGTGGCTCGCTGGGTTCTCCGTTGGAGGGAGCAGGTCCCTGCCCTGAGCCTTTCACGAACCGCTTCAAGTGTCCTCGCCGGATCAGATCTTCAATCTCCTGTTGCAGGGTGCGGCAGTTCTCAGTCGAGTGCCCCGAACAGTGGTGGTACTGGCAGTACTTTGTCTGGTCGCTGCCGCTGGGACCCTTTGGCGTTTTTGGCCATTTGAAGTACTTTTCATCCTGGATCTGCATCAGGATGTTCGCGCGGCTATCGTTCAGCGGGGTCAGAGAGGTCCTGCTGTAATCCTTCTTGGGCCCTGGCGGGGGCCGCTGCTGCTTTCGGCGCTCTGAGAAGCGCTGGCTGTCGCTGCCCCTCTTTCTCTCACCAGAAGCTCTGGTGGCTTCCGGGGGCCGGTCTGCTCGCTCGGGACGCTTCGCCTCATTGGCCTCTTCGGCCGTGATGTACGCCCGAGCAATGGTCTCTGCCTCCCGGAAGGTCTGAGGGCGCTGGTGCGAAAGATGCTTGAAGAAGTCCCCCGCCGCCAGAGTGGCGACGAAGGCGTTGAGCTTTAGTTCGTCGGAGAGGCGAGGGATCCGTCGCGCTTCTGCGATGAAACGGTCCAGGAAGCGCTTCAGGCTTTCATCCGACCTCTGGCGGAGGCGGACTAGGTGCCATGGTTGCCTCTCCTCCCGCCTGCTGGAGGCGAACTGGCTTAGGAAGCTGTCCGCGAGCTCGTCGAACGAGCGTATGGAGTTCGAGGGGAGGCCGTGGAACCAGAGCAGCGCGTCACCCCTAAGGGTGACGGGGAAGCACTGGCACATCAGGGCCTCGCTCGCCCCTTGCAAAGAGAGGTGGGTGCGGAAGCAGTTGAGATGGTCCATCGGGTCCTTGCTTCCATCGTACCCCTCCAGGACCGGCATCTTGAACCTGCTGGGCAACGGCTGCGTCCGCAAGCCCACTGCGAAGGGCGACTTACGGAGGTCAGCGGAGGAGGGTGCGGGTCTCTCCTTATGCAGGGTATCCCACAACACCTTAACCTTCTCCTCCATCGACGGATCCGTGGAGCCCCTCCGCACGTCGAGGACGCCATGAAGTTCCGTGTTGCCCCGGAGGTGCGTCTGGGCTTGTCGGGGGTGGCGACTTTCCGCCTGGGAGGCGCGTCCGCCGTTGGAGCCTGCGGCCGGCGGCCTCCTAGGGCCACGCGAGTTGCGGAGGTTGCGGCCTTCGGAGCTGTCCTCCCTGTCGTCGTTGGCGGGATGGCTTTCCGCCTCATTATGGTCGTCCTCACCAGGTGCAGCTTGGGCTTCCGCGCGGTCGAGACGGTTGGCTCGCCTCCTGCGAGCGGCCTCTCGACGCCTTTCTTTCTTGGAGGTGGAGGCCTGAACGGCCGGGGGAGCAGCCCCAGGCATGGCAGTCCCGGTGTTCGCGCAAACGGCGATGAGGATCTCCTTCAGGTAGCCTATGTCCGCAGCCATGCGGCGGACATCAGGCTCTGGTTGGTTGTTCGCTTGGTTCCCCGCGGGGGGAACTTCGTCTTGGATGGTTGTTTCCACCGCAGGAGCACTGGCTTGCGCTCTGGTGTTCACCATGTTTTGTCGTTCAGCTGCTGGGTGGGAAAGATACACTTGGCTTTCTGTCGTTTCCCACAGACGGCGCCAATGTTGCGTCCCGAGCCCAAGGTTGTCGTACGGATTAGGGAGCCTTCAGATTCCCAAGCGCGCGGGGGCTCCGGAAGAAGGGTCCGGTCTCCGTCTCTTTGAACCTGGACCTGCACAACACAAACAAACAAC
>JAOVVI020003952.1:0-18305 GCA_028571085.2 Nepenthes alata | reverse complement strand
AGTGTATGGATTGAGTGACAAAAATTGAAAGATTGTGAATAGAATATATTATTAAAATACAAAATAAATAAACCAATTAGATCGATTGGTACTCTAAATAAAGAAGGTTGGTGAGTAGAATCATAGGTGCGGAATGTTAAGGGTTAGTTTATGTATTGTAGGTGAAAAGAAAGTGACAAAGAAAAAGAAAGGCTTCAAAGATTTAATTTTCACTGATTTTTTCTTTTTAGGTTCCTACGGTAAAACTTTTAGATCTTTGACTGGTATGTGTGAATTGACTCTTTTTCTTTGGTGGTGTACAGCTGTGGTTTTGGAACCAATCCTTCTAGAGTAAAGTAGTCTTCCAACCAAAATCGATAATTTTAATAGTGACTTATCTCTTCGATAGAATAGATTCGAATGGACCATTTCTCCTTAAGTCAATTACTTGTTCGTCATCTAAATCGATGTTGCAATTAGTGCTTAACAATATTGTTGTTATCTAAGTATAGGAGTCCTTCAATTATTATATCTTTCTTTAAATGTTGTACAATTCAATGTATTACCTTGTTAAATAAGAATATTAAATATTTGAACAAGTCTGAATTACTGTTAAAATTCAAGTGTAAAGTGCCAAAGGCTTGAGGACGACGATGAATAGTATCCACAAGAAGGGAAAAATTAGTTTTTGAGTCACTTTTTGTTCAATTGTTTGTATATTTAGTTAATGCATTCAATTCTATGAAATTATCATTCTTACTCTATAATATATTAAGTTTAATATTATATTGTTAAAATGTGTTTTTAATTTACTGATATGGTAATAATTAAATGACAAAAATACTACGATAATCACATAAATATGATTTTAGCTTCCTTTTATTGAGGCTACAACCAACTTCGACAATTCATATATATGATAATTTTATATGTTTATGATGAGAAATGTATCGTTCTTATACAACAATAGGCATAATTTAATATTATATTGACAAATGTGAATTCATTATTAGAAGTTATAGTAATTAAGTGACAAAGATAATATGATGAATACTAAAATCTGTTCATCTTATCTCTGGCTGAGACTTTGGGCAATTTTCAGGCCAGTAGTTCCTATAATAAGTCAATGTGTTCATAATAATAACATTGCCATTATTATATAATGATATGCTAGGTTTAATATTGTATTAACAAAATGTGAGAAATTGTAGAAATTAATTAATGAATACCTGACGAGAAGCATTGAAATTTGGTTCCTTGAGTAGCATGCTGAATCTACTGCTACTGTTGTCTGCTTCGAGTGATGAAACTTCAAAAGTAAATTTCATTTATTTTATCCTTATAAATTAGGCTAATCCGTATTTTTGTTATGGCTAATGCATCAATATTGATTAGATGTATTCTATCCTCTCGATTTGACCCATTAATCAACGAAGTTGGTTAAAATAAAATCAATAATTTGTGAGTTTCATTTAATAGTGTTAAATTGAAATGTACTTGGTGGTTTTAAAAATAAGAATAATAAACTAATAAGCCTGGCAATGATTGTCTGAAATCTCACTAGTCAGTTTAGATTTAATGTCTAGTTTAGACTTGACTAATGGCATCAAGTTAGGGCTAAATGGCTTAATGGGCTGTGTTGGGCCCAGAGGAATAACAAGAGTTAAATACTTAGTTTATTTGTAAATTTTTCTCATATCCTCAATGATCTTTTTTCTTTTTTTTTTGTTATTTTAGATTGCTCGTGTAATTATCTTGTTATATATATGGTTAATATAAATAAAATTATATAAAAATATTACGGTCTCAATGAAAACGAAGCGTAATAAACCTTAATATGGTTTATAGTTATTCGATAATAATTTTCATACTCCGATTAATTAACGTCTATATTTTGAAAAAAATACTTATAGCCTTGTAAATAATGTATAATGAAATACTAAGGGATATTATATTGAGGGGTATTGGGAGTGTTGGGTTTGACATGTGATGTGAGGTGGAGTATTCTGTACCCCATTCAGGTGTGCCTTCCGATTAGACTATAGAAATATGAGCGTGGTATATCTTGAACATATCATTAGAGGGTAACAAGAATATTAATCATATGATTTATGTTTAATACTTGCACAACGATAGTGACAAGATGTTATGAGATTGTAGAGCTAATCGTTTATCAAACTTACAAACATTGGTCATCTTATGAATATTATCTAACTATTGGTGGCGGGTATATAGTCAATTCATAATGACATAATATGGTCAATAAAATTATTGTAATATCTCATATAATTGATATTTTCATTACGATTGATTTGATGAAACTTATATTCTTATTTATATTTAAATTTTGTAAAATTTGGGTTGATTCAGCTTCGGTAGAAACCCTTAATAGTTGCATTTGTAGTTTTTGAGTCATGCTTACGGCATGATGTTGAATCTTGGATAAATGGTGGCTGATTGTATATTATTATTTCTCTTATATATTTGGTATTATTATCAAAAATACTTTATTGATTTCTAATATTGTTGACTATATTCATTATTGGGTATTTGGCAAACCATTATATTATTTTGTTTCATAGTAGAGTGGGTTAATAGTGTGTTGGTGGGGATTATATAACGGTTTTAGATAGAGATGATTCAAGGGTCTAGAAACTTATATGTTGAAAGATGACAAGACTTCCTTTCTATTTAATTGGATGTTAGATATTTTATTAGAATTGTATTTTCATGAGTTTATTTTATTAAAAATATTTATTCTATCTCATTTTAAAGAGTTTGATATTAATTATGAGTATTTTATTTATAATGAATTTATGATGAGTATTTATAGTTTAAGTTTTTCATGTGGTTGATTCAAGTTGAGTTAGTTAATTTAGGTTCTAATTGTCACATAATAAAAGTTTATTTTTTGCATCTCAAAATCATGACTTTTATATGATTTAAGTAATGAAATTTGAATTATATCTGATGTATACTTAAACCGTGCTCTAAATTGGATGGAAAAAGACTCAAACAAGGTTTTGACCCACATAACTGGCAACTAAAGTCTTACACACCATAAGCAAACAAGTAAAAAGGCTTGGGTAATTAATGCCTCTTAATACCAAGATCAAAATGTGCACAAGTAGGTAAAAGGCAGAGAAAGTTACTTAACTCCTTTGACCCAAGTTATGACGCTACTGATGGTAGTAATAATGATGGGAGGGGTCGAGCTAAAAGGATAGCTCAATTGGGAGGTAAAAATTGTTAGGACAATAAATTCCTTTCTAATATTGTACATTGAAAACTTGGTGTGGTGTGGCTTCGAAAGGATTCAGAAAGATCTACAAGTAATAATGAGAAGGAAACACTAAACTTTTCAAGACAGAAAACTTCAATAACCAAGCCTTGGTAGTATTAACTTTTAGTCAAAGATCCACAATGATTAGACCAGCATAAATTCTCCTTGTTGAGAGGTCACTCCCATGCGAAAGTCCTAATTACCGGAGGACTCAGACGGAACTCTCGGCCTGTGAATTGAATAAGCAGAAGGAATTTTGATTAACTTTATTGACCGAAAATAATTGGACGGATAATAATATCTGGTCAATATGTTCACTTACGAGTGGCATAAATTACCCTGCATTGTTGAAAGATTCATGAAGGATTACAAACTGATCTCCTAAGGGATTGGTGGTCTTGTGAAAAGGACGGTCAATGAGCATTGACCGATCTTGTAAAGAACGCAGGCGTTGGAATATTTGCCGTCCATCAGGAAATCCAGAATGGTGTCAGTTCAGAAGATCTTCTGAGCATATGTGATCTCAGACGATTTTGTAGGAACCATTTTTGTACAAAGTATATTCATATTATTGACAAGGACAGATTTTATAGATGAATAAAGAATAATTCTCTGATTTGTTGAATATTGGCGTCTGTTATTTTAAGGGTGCGTGAAGGAGAGAAAATTGGGACAATGAGAGAAGAAAAGACACGGAAGAAAAGAGAGAGAATTGTGAGCAAAACAAAGTGTATTTTTGTATTACTTGTGCTGTGTTCTTCGACCTTCTTTCTCTTGTGCCAGTGTAATTGTGGGATATTATTCCCAACCTCACACATAGTAACATTGTTTCGTGGATGAATGTCCCATGATTTTTTCTTTCTTAATAAGAATTTTTCACGTAAAAATTTACGAGTTCATCATTTTCTTCTTCATTCCTTTACTGTGTCTGTTTGTATGTAGAGTTTGACGTCCTGCTGTCTGCCTGATCACGTCTCTTTTGAGACTACAAGTGGTATCAGAGGCAGGTTCAAAACTGTCTTAATGATGTCTTCGTCTTTAAAGAACTTACCATTCAGCGTGGAGCAGTTCAACGGGCAGAGTAATTTTATTCTCTGACAAGAGAGGGTGAAGAACATTATGACTATAGAAGGAACAATAAAAGTACTGAAGAAGAAGGAATAGAAGCCATAAAGCTTGTCTGAGATGGAATGACATGATAAAAGAGATCTTATCAATTACACTATTAAACTATGCCTGACAGACAAAATACTCCAAAAGGTCCTTGGCCTAACTGATTCGGTGGAAATTTGGGAGAAGTTAGACCGATATAAGTCCAAGTCTCTGACAACTAGGCTACACATGGAAAAATAGTTCTATGGCCTGCGGTTGCTGGAATGAGGGAGTTTTGAAAAATACTTGGACGATTTCAATCGGATTGTGACACAGATGACGGCTTTTGAAGAGAAGATTCAGGAGGAGGACAAGGCGTTGATTTTTCTGGCATCTCTGCCAACTTCTTATGACCATATTGTCACTACACTACTGTTTGAAAAAAGATACTCTCAAACTGGACAAGGTCGTTATTTTCTTACTCATGAATGAGTCAAGACAGTCACAAGGGGTCCCAACGTCCTCACATTCTGAGGTACTTATGACCGAGTCTAGGGAAAGGAACAGAGGACGCAGCCAGAAGCTTGGAGAGAAAGGCCACAATAAATCCCGATCAAGATATCAAAATTTTAAATGTCGTTACTGTAATAGAAAGGGCCACATCAAGAAGCAATGCTTCAAGTGAAAGTGTGAGAACGCAGAGAAAGAGAAAGAAGAAAAAGTACAAGGTCAAGAGAAGTCATCGATCTCAGTGGTCACAGAAGACGATCTCTTCTTGACATGTGAATGGAACGTGGTAAGCTTAACAGAAGAGGAGTCAAGTTGGGTGATTGACTCTCGTTCCTCCTTACATGTCACGTCTAGAAGGGGATTGTTCGCATCCTATACTCTAGGAGACTTGGAGCGATAATGATGGATAATGAAGGAACATTCCAAATTATTGGTAGAGGTGACGTTGTACTATTCACAAATAATGGGACAAAATCGATGTTAAAGGATGTTCGACATGTTCCTAATATCTGACTGAATATCATTTCAACTAGTCGACTAGATAACGAAGGCTATTGTAATACCTTCTGCGAAGGTGAGTGAAAATTGACCAAAGAGTCTCTTATTGTGGCAAGAGGAAAAAAGTGATGTGGTCTTTACATAATGAATGTGTCCGCAACGACCGATGACGTGAATGCTGCAATCAATAAGGGGTCTGAGAACTTGTGGCATCAAAGGTTGGGTCACATGAGCGAACGTGGACTATCTTATTTGGCAAGGAATGGTCTTATTTAAGGAATGGAGGAGGACGGACTGAGGACGTGTCCTCACTGCTTGGCCAGCAAGCAAAGAAGAGCCTCATTTTATGGAGGCTCGTCCGCTCCAAAGGCAGAATTGCTTAATCTTGTACACACAGATCTGTGTGGACCTTTCAGGGAGAAGTTATTTGGTGGAGCACAGTATTTTGTTTCTCTTATTGAAGATTATTTCAGAAAATTATTGGTCTACCCACTGAAAATCAAGGACCAAGTCCTCGGTATATTTGAGCAGTTTTATGCTCTTGTTGAGCGTCAGATGGGGAAGAAACTGAAGGTTGTCTGAAGTGATAATGGCGGCGAGTATATAGGGCATTTTGATGCCTATTGCTGGTTACATGATATTAGATATCAAAAGACGCCACCGGTGAACGGAGTGGCCGAGCGGATAAATCGCACACTTCTGGAGAAAGTACAGTACATGTTTTCTGAAACTAAGCTTCCTGCACACTTTTGGGTCGAAGCACTGCAGACGGCGGCCCACGTCATAAATAGGTTGCCCAGTAAACCCTCAAAGGGTGAAGTGCTGAAGAAGATTTGGTCGGATAATGAGTCATCCTATGATCATCTACGCGTGTTTGGTTGTAAAGCCTTTATTTATATTACAAACGATGAAAGGACAAAATTATAGCCAAAGATGACGTAGTACGTCTTTCTGGGCTATGGGGAAGATGAGTTGGGTTACAAATTTTATAACCCAACTAAGAGAAGGCTTGTCTGATCAAGGGATGTGACTTTCGTTGAGAATGAAATGATTGAGGATATCGACAGAAAAACCAACTCTGATGTTGCTCGAACGGACAAAGTGAGTATTAAAATTGTCTATCCGGTGTCCCTGGAGGATGAAGACAATGGTCCTGAAGTGGCCAAGGAGAATGGTGAGACGATCCTTGCACCTGATGAAAACCAGAATGAAGTTATTTCTCAACCGGCCGACGATATTCCTGTTAGACAATCCTCACAAAACAGACGATCGTCTGTTCGTCTGTCACCTAGTGAGTATGTTATGCTCACTGATGTCGGAGCGCCTGAGACGTATGAAGAGGCTATGGAGGACGAGAGTAAGGAGAAATAGCTGGAAGTCATGAAGAATGAAATGTGTTCTCTCCATAAAAATCACACATTTGATTTAGCTAAACTTCCTAAGAGGAAGAGAGCTCTAAAGAACAAGTGGGTCTTTTGACTGAAAACATATGAGGATACTATGCAGCCGAGATACAAGGCACGGCTAGTGGTAAGAGGCTTTAGTCAGTGAAAGGGAGTTGATTTTGGTGAGACTTTTACTTCAGTGGTGAAGATGTCTTCCATAAGGGTTATATTGAGATTGGCAGCCGTCCAAAATCTGGAAGTGAAACAGATGGATGTCTGGACAGCCTTCCTCCATGATAAACTAGAAGAAGAAATTTACATGGAACAGCTGGAAGAGTTCAAGGTTAAGGGGAATGAACGACTCATCTGTCATCTAAGGAAGAGTCTGTATGGGTTGAAACAAGCTCCAAGGCAATGGTATAAGAAGTTTGAGTTGGTAATGGTCAGTCAAGGTACCAGCGGACTACTTGTGATCACTGTGTATTTACACAAATATTTTTCGAAGATAATTTTGTAATCGTTCTCCTGTACGTGGATGACATGTTAATTATTGGATGAAATGGTGCTCAAATAAAGAAGTTGAAGAAATAACTTGGATAATTTTTTTCCATGAAAGATCTCGGACCAACAAAGAAGATCATTGACGTCAAAATTATTTACGATCGAGAGGCAAGGAGACTATGATTGTCCCAGGAGAGATACATTGAGAAGGTGCTCCAATACTTCAAATTGACAAGTCTAAGCTTGTCAGTACTCCACCGGCAAATCACCACAGGCTGAGCAGTCATCAGTATCCGACCTCAGATGAAGAGAAGACATACATGAGAGGTGTTCCCTATTCCTCAGTTGTGAAAAGCTTGATATATGTCCTGGTGTGCAGAATGCCAGATATAGCACATGTTGTGGGTATAGTCAGTCGTATTTTATCAAACCTAGGAATGGAGCACTGGTCTGCGGTTAAGTGGATTATGAAATACGTCTAAGGAACTTCCAAGAAGTGCTTGTGTCTTGGAAGCGACGAGCCTGAGTTGGTGAGCTACTCGGATGTTGATATGGGAAAGGACATTGATACTCGCAAGCCTACTTTAGGATACTTAGTAAAGTTTACTGGAGGTGAAGTTTTCTGACAGTCCGAGTTGCAGAAGTGGGTCGCCCTTTCTACTACAGAGGTCGAGTACATTGCCGTGACAAAATTTTATAAAGAGATGTTATGAATGAGAAGTTCATTCAAGAATTGGACCTTAGACAAGAAAAGTATGCAGTACTTTGTGATAGTCAGATTGTCATACATCTTTGTAGGAACTCCTCATTTTATTCCAGATCGAAGCATATCAATATTTGATATTATTGGGTGAGAAATATGCTTGAAGCCGGTCTATTGTCACTAGAGAAGATTGACACTGAAGAGAATCGGGCAGACATGATAACCAAAACTCTATCGAAAGAAAAGAATAAAGCTTGCTGTAAGTTGGTTGGGCTGATGGACTTAACTTTTCCATAGTCGTGAGGGAAAGTTTGTTGGGAGGTCACTCCCATGTGAAAGGCCTAATGACCGGAGGATTCAGACGGAGCTCACAACCTGTGAATAAAATAAGCAGAACGAATCCCGGTCAACAAAGTTAACCGGAAATAATTAGACGGGTAACAATATCTGGTCAATTTGTTGACCGACGAGTGGTATAAGTTGCCCAACATTGTTGAAAGACCCCTGAAGGATTGCAAATCAATCTCCTAAGGGATTGGAGGTCATGTGGAAAGGACGGTCAACGGGCATTGACTAGTCTTGTAAACAACGCGGGCATTGGAATGTTGGTCGTCCGTCAGGAAATTCAAAATAGTGCCACATCAGAAGATCTTCTGAGTGCATATGATCTCAGAAAATTTTACAGGAACCGTTTTTGTATAAAGCATATTCATATTAATGGCAAGAATAGATTTTGTTGAAAAATAAAGAATATTCTTTTAATTTGCTGAATATTAGCGTCTGTTATTTTAAGGGTGCATGAAGAAATGAAAATTGGGACAATGAGAGAAGAAAAAGACAGGGAAGAAAAGAGAGAGAGTTGTGAGCAAAATAAAATGTGTTTTTGTATTATTTTTGCTCTGTTCTTCGGTCTTTTTTCTCTTGTGCCAGTGTAATTATGGGATACTATTCCCAACCTCATACATAGTGAAATTGGTTTGTAGACGAATATCCCGTGATTTTTTTCTTGCTTAATAAGAATTTTTTACGTAAAAATTTACGTGTTCATCATCTTTTTCTTCATTCCTTTACTGTGTCTGTGTGTGTGTGGAGTTCGACGTCCTGCTCTTCGCCCAATCACGTCTCTTTTGAGACTACACTCCTTAAGACTGGAATCTCGAATCCTTTAATGTGCTTGAGTCTTTTGTTTTTATACAGAGGTTAGGAGTTATTATGCCTTGTAGACATTGTCAAATTTGCGAAATATTTAGGATTTAGTAGGTTGCTACTGTGGCGACCTCACCCGAATCATTCAATTCAATCTGAGCGAACCATGCTAAAAGGCTTGAACCATAAATAATCATCATAAATCTATTATAAATAAAATATTTATCATAAATATGTAACTTCTCAAGTTGAGAAGTTACATAAATATCCATATAAAACAAAATTAAAAGGAATAGAGTCCCAACATTATCTAACATGTGTCAAAATAGAAAAGAACTCTCTCATCTCGGGAAATAATGCTTCTAGTATCTAAATTTGCCTCTCATCCTAAAACCTCTACAATAAATGTGTAATCTCTACTAATAAGTTATTACGCAGCACTATTCTAGAACTAAGAAATCATAAGGGTGAGTCAAATATATAACAAATAATATAATTAATAATATCATAATTTAATAAAATATCTGATGAATAATATCAAGTATACCATAGTAATAACAACATATAATGACCATCAACTATTTGAGACTTTATAGTATATTGTAATTATGCAACTGAGATTATGCAATCTAATAAGGGTTTCCATTGAAACCGAATATCAATTATGCAACTAAGAATTCACCTAATTTGAATGTCAATATGGATATAGATTTTATTAAATATATCTTAAAAGATATCACAACTATATAAAATAGTACAATAATCTTATCGAATTTTATTTTATCACCATAAACCAATAATTACACACTTACCACCAATGGCTTGGTAACATCCATGAGGTACAAATATTCATAAGTTTGATAAGGAATCAATTCTATAAACTCATGATCTATTGCCACTTATGATGTACAAGTATCAGACTCAACTTTTATAATCAATTTTCTTGTTACCCCCTTAGGGTAAACCAAGAATATGCCTCACTAATATTACTATTGTCCAACAAGAATCAACGGCCAAACGCGATATAAAATACGTTATCTGAAACCATATATCAAACCCATATTCCCTTGGCGCAATATTTCTCGATATTTTATCGTATATTGTTTATAAGACTTTAAATATCATTATATAAATATAGATCTTAACCTATCGGGATATAAATATCAATATCAAATAACTATAAAATATATTAAGGCTTTGAAATATTCATATTCTTTGAGACAGTACTTTTGTCTAATTTTCTTTTCCTTAATCATATATATCAAGAATATACACATATATTTAAAGATTATACAAAGAAATGTAGCTAACAACCAAAGACCAAAGAAATGATTCTCCAAGTATTCTAAGTACTCAACATATGGCATCCTACTAGTCCCTTACTAGCCTACACTTTTGGCATGACTCTGGAATAACTATCTTAGGCTACACCAATTGTATGGTAGACATATAGGTCATAAATTCATTGATTTAAATCATATAAGAAGTATATTATGTAGCAAGACAATCTTCTATCCCAAGACCAAATATAGACAAACCTAATCATATATTTTACAGCATAGATAGGTAAATTTATATCATAAAAGTATAAAACATTCATAACTAGTCATACACATACTAGTATTCAAACTTCATTAAAAAACACGACGAATAATAATGTGGCATATGCACGGTAACTCGCTCGCTGGTCAAACAATAGACAAAAAATGATAAAAATTGAGTTATGCAAATATAAAATTAATCATATATCTCATATATTTTACTTATTATATTATTTTAAATTTAGAACCGATAAAAGACAAACAAAATCTCATAGATTCCAATTACCAAACATATGAATTAGATTATCCAATAATTGTATAAATTTTACTAACATAATACGTGAGAATATAAAAGGATAGGAGTATCATTTGAATAATGTTTAAGATTATGTGGAGATAAGAATACCACATGGCTCATGACATATGAAAATAGTGGATCAACAAATACGAAGGACTACAATTGCTATTCCTTGAATAAAGCCTCTCATAGTTCACTCTCTTTTCTCTCTGGCTCTCAAAAGGATGCAACAAAAATAAATAGAAGAGGTTGTTAACTTAAATAGAACATTGATTAAGGTGTGAAATTAACTAAGAAAAGGGGTGGCTAGAGGATGAATCAAGTCTTTCTAATGAATTCCCTTAATTTGCTATTTATTAGTTAGATTCAATACAAGGCTAGGACACATGTATGGCGGTGAGAAATATTAAATGGTGCAGCTAGGAAATAAGAATCAAGATCTCTCACTTAAATAATACCAAGATTCAAATGTGAAAATTTCAATGATAGATTGAACACCACCAAAGAAATTATCAAATACTATTTAGATGATCCTATAAATCCAATTCAATCGGTCACGGTATAAATTTAGTTAGATTCATTTCTAATTAATAATTTATTAATTATTTTTATTAATGACCCATCCAATTTAAAAGCTCAATAAATTAGAATAAAAATATTAGAGTTGTCACAACAACCATCTTTATGTTACCCCTATTAAACTCAATAAATATGTCTAATCAGTTCTCGTGTATTATCTTTTTCAAAGGTGGCAAGTGTAGCTTCAACATGACATATATGCTTTTTTGTCGCTTAGGCGAGCAACAATAATCTTTATCAACTGGTTGATATTGACAAGTATAACGGTTTGCACAGATTTCGCAGTTTTGGACAATTATACTACCATGGGCTCACACTGGCTTTTTGACCATAGACTGTTGGCACTATTCGATTGCACCGACATGTCGTCCGATAAAGTTTAAAAAGGATGCTACTGGGGCAAATAAGGTTTTTCTGGCGTATATAATTGGGAATGTATTCGATTTATGTTCAACTTGAAACAATAGGGACCTAATAATAAGTAATTTATTAAAATTAAACTTATAATTTTATATTTTAATTTTAATATATAGTCTAATCGAATCTTCTGTGATAAGTAATGGTTTTAAACTTCCACTAATATTTTTTGAAATTACACGCAAAGTAATTTTATTGAATGCTATGGAAACTATCCAAACTCTTAGAAGTCAACGACAATAATTAGTAGTGGTCTAATTTTTAATCGAAAAGAAATGCCAAAAAAATTTAGAAAAAAACAAAACGGCAATGGCTTGCAATTAGTCGTGCAAGTGATGAGTGTATCTGTTATTATTATTATTATTTTTTGGATTTTGATTTATTTTATCAAGTGCATCTACCCAATTTCAAAAAAAAAAAAGAAAGATATTGATTTATTCAGAAAATACAATATTAACATAAAAAAAAAATTATAAAGTCTGATTTTTATTTTACTTTTTGTAAAAAAGATATAAATATCTCATTACAAATAGCAAAATTATTATCTGGAACCTAATTACATCTCAACAGTTTAAATTATTTTAAATGTCATTTTATTTAATTATCTTTTTATTTGTCGGAGTCACATTTAAAATTGGTAAAAATAAAATTACAAAAAATGTCCTTTGTATAATTATTTTTTTTATATCAGAAAGATAACATTGAGTGAAACTAATCAATAACTAAAAATATATAATTATTTTATATCTCAATTAATTAAGTTTAATATAATTTTTACCAAAAAAAAAACATATAACTTTTAAGAAGGGTCCCATAATGCATGATGTAAATAAGTAATTAAAGTGTTAGAGCTATTTTGCATATAGCTACCCTCCAAACACTCCAGCCAAGAAGGCTTTAAGAGCTCGGAAGAATTCCTCTTCGAAACAGCCAACCACAGGGTTGGTCAAGCAAAATGCACCAAAGGTATCGTATAAAGGCCATAGTAGAATTGTTATTTGAATTTATGGACCCATTTCAGCTAATTTAACGTGACTCTATTAACTAATAGGAAATGATCATTCATTGTTCATCTAGTCAACATGAGGTCTGTATATTATTTTAAAAAATAGTATTTTTTTAATTATAAAAAGATGATAACTAAAACATAATTAATTAGATAATCTTATGATATTTAATAAAAGTTATAGAATAACCTTTTGAGCTCTGAATACTTAATCTTTTTTGTCAATGTCTATGTTGCATAAAGACCTTCGTATTGAGATACTTTCATAAGATTGCTTTTAAGTTAATTATTTTTAAAAAATAAATCTACCATTAAATAAAATAAAATAAAAAACTTATCATAAATTAAAGAATACCTATTACCCTTTATGAGTTCAAAAATAAATTGATTTTGACCAAGCATTTAAGAGATATTCATTTAGCATATTGAATAAAAAGTATATATCTCATCATGCCATTTAATGATAAATTAATTATTTTAAAATTAATGTTAATAAAATATATTGTATTATTCAAAATTATATAAAAAATTATTTAAAAAAAACTTATCATAAATTAAGGAATACCTATAACCCTTTTTTTAGTTCAAAAATAAATTGATTTTGACCAAGCATTTAAGAGATATTCATTTAGCATATTGAATAAAAATTATATATCTCATCATACCATTTAATGATAAATTAATTATTTTAAAACTAATTTTAATAAAATATATTGTATTATTAAAAATTCTACAGTTATCCCTGAATTTCTATGATTTTATAAAGAGAAATAATTATACTTTGGCAACCATTCCTTGAACGCTGGAAAAATGACGTGGGAAAAGTACATCAACTTGCATGGGACAAGTGGACAGATTAAATTAATCTTAATTGCTGTCGGTCTGTTTGATTTTGGTGTCGCTGACGTGGAATCTTCAGTGTGGCCGGGAACTGTTTGGCGGTGAAAATCCAAAACCAAAAGGCCTTTACTTTAAGATTGCCAACTTGCACGTTGAATTTTTTGTTTTATTTTGAAATAATCGGGCATAATTGATTATTTTAATACAATTAAATTATGATTATATATTTAAAAATAAGTAATTATTATTTAATGATAACTTTTTTTTTTATAAAAGATGTAGTATTAAATATTCATATGCTAAAAAAAGGCATTTGAATGAGACATACAAATATAATTGGTAAGAATGATTTATGAGATTTTATATAATTAGTGGTATTTATAAATGAAAGTTTTGATGGGTATGTCGTAACTGGGTTGACCCAATAGTTAAAGAAAGTCCAAATCCTGAAATGCCCAAACGCACGCTCGACGGTGAACGTTAGTGTTGACCGACTAAGGCATAGGCTGGCGGTCAATTTACGCTCAGAACGGTCAACTCAAACGTTGACCGTAATCACTGTAGCAGCAGGCCCAAACATAAGAAGGTTTCTACAGGCCTGACCCACTTGGGCCCAAGCTCCAATAGGCGGTTAGCAACGGCTCTTTTCTTAACTTTGCGCATTACATAAATCTAACCAGCCCAAACAAAAGATATTGACAAGATTGGCGTCCTTCCCATAAGGAAGACGCTAGATCTTCTCAATTCCTACCAATTGGAGCCTTTCAACGGTAATATACATAAAAGGAAGGTAGGTAATTTGGAAAGTCGCTACCCGCCAGAGAAGGAAGCAATCCTAGCTAATTAGGCAACTCATGCCTTCCTCACAAGGAAGGCCGCCTAAACATGGTACAGTGGATTACACCTTCCAACCAAAGAAGATCACCCTGCCGCCATTAAAATAAGCCCTGGAATCCTTACTCAAGGCACGCCTACTACTACGCTTTCTACTGCACAGACTTACGACTCTCTGCTACACGAAAAAATATACGCTTTCGACTACGCATTCCCAGACGATTTCATACCCTCTCTCTCTGCGAAGCATCCAAACGCACTGATAGAAAGAACACAAATCAAAGGCATACAGGTGCTTTTCCTGTTGACAGACGCTTACTGCCTTCACCCACTGTCCAGATTTAAGAGATGGCATTGCCTCTCTTTCATTTGGAAACCCACGCACTCTTGCACTCTTACACTCTCCCTCTCAATTCTCATTTTCAGTTACCTTATCAGATTTCGAAGGCTATTTACTGACTTGAGCGTCGGAGTATTTTCGATGGAATAACTTTTTGCCAACACACTGACCTCCTGTTTATTTAGTGGTGTGCAAGATCTCAACTCAGTGAACAGAACCGGAACAAGTCAAGCAGACCAGCCAAAATCTGTTCAAAGTTTGAATCCAAGGATGCATCATTGACGCCGTCTGTGGGAAGCACTTACGAAAAGCCAACCACACTCTCCCAGAACACTCACTTTTCACTGCCAGACTCATCCGCAATGGTGAATACGAAAGTCCAAGCTAGCGATCCCGCTAGATACACGCCACTTCTCCTGACAAGGACCACGCTGCTCGTACCCTAGTCAACGGGGCGACGAAAGGGGAGCATTCACCTTTCTTTCAACAACTGATGGAGCAGATATAAACCAACAACCGTCTACTTCAAATACTCTGCTCTCGGCAAGAGCAGCCACAGTAAGGGGCTCCACCCGCAGCCGTCCCTACGCCGGCCACCAGAAAAGGTGACCCGAAGAAAAAGAAGTAGGTCAGAAAGCTCAGGAGGACGACAAATGATCAGATCCTAGCCTCTTCGCGCACTTCAGACTAGAACTGGCCTAAAGAAGGCATTGGGAGCGTAATGCCGAAAGAAAGTTCGGAAAGAAGAAACCCCCGATACTCTCAGGCGGAGAATAGAAATTCAATTTAGGAGCGAGCCTCCAGGACTACCGGGTCCACTGGAGACAGTAGCCGGCCAGCTACTGTACCCTCCGGGGACAAAACAGAGTCGAGGGCTTACCTCAACTCTAAGAGATCTGCCAACGTTGCTCGTGCAGATCCACGGGAGGATAAGATTTGGAACCGTGTGTTTAAGGACGATGAGCACGCTGTTGACCTTGACAGATCTCCCTTTACAGCGGAGAACCTAAATCGTCCACTGCCCACCAAATTCAAGATGCCTTCTCTTGACTCATACGATAGGAGTAGTCATCCAGTTGACCATCTGGACCACTTTTGCACCTATCTGAGTCTACAAGGGCTCGAAGACTCAACAATGTGCCGCTAGTTTCCACTCACGCTGAAGGAAGATGCTCGCATCTGGTTTCATCACCTCCCTTCAGGCTCCATCAGCAGCTTCCAAGAGCTCACAGATCTCTTCCTGGCTCAATATGTCTCTAGCCGACGGGAAGAGAAGCAGTCATGCCACCTCTCCCACATCAAGCAGAAGTCAGGAGAGAACTCGCGGAGATTTCTGGACCACTTCGTGGTAGAGGCTAGGTGGATTTCCCGGATCACGGAAGAGATGAAGCTGGGCAGTTTCTTCTCTGCGCTAACCTACGAGAACTTATTCAAGCATCTGGCCCATAAGAATTTCCAGACCTTCCGAGAGGCGGAGTCAATTACCCGGGCTTATGCAGCACTAGAGGAAGCCAACGAAGTAAAATGCCCAGAACGGGCAGACTAGCCTCACCCATTCCCTGGAGAGGAAAAAAGAAAATACAGCGGCGGTGATCACTCCCGCCGAAAGTAGCACAGAACTGGGCCGCAAGAACGCAGAGATTACAGGCCCATTAGCTTTACGCCTTTGACGGACACGCGCTCAAATGTCCTTATGTAGATCCGCGGAAAAAAATTTCTAAAGTGACAAAAACCACTGAGAAAGGACACCGAAAATCAGTCAAAATACTACAATTTTCACCACTCTGCTGGGCGTTCTATTGAAAACTGCATTACATTACAGAGGGAGATTGAGGAGTTGATTCGCAGGGGCCACCTCACTAGGTTTTCCAAGGGCCCTGGGTAGAGTTCTAGTGCAATCGACGGAGAAGGGCAGGAGCTGTCTCCTCCCCGAGATTGGGTTGCGGCATGGGTGGTCAATTTGGTTACCACCCGACCCACCAAAAATTCAGCCGACAATAAGGTGCAGCAGATTGGGAGGAAGAAGCAGCGTACGGCGGACAATGTAATTAGCTTCAGTGATGATGACTTGACTCATGTAATATCCCCCATGCTGACCCTCTTGTTGTATCCGTGCTCGTTTTAGACGGTAGTGTCGACTACCAGCTGAAGTGAGTGTTTATTGATAATGGTAGTTCAAAAAATTTACTTTACTTGGATACTTTCTTTAAATTAGGCTTAAAAAAGAACGAATTAAAACCTGCCGATGGCCCACTATTTGGCCTTGACAACGAGCCAGTGTTCGTCCAAGGGATAACATAATTTGAGGTCACCTTGGGCACGTATCCAAAAATAGCGAGTCGTACGCTCACCTTTTTGGTTGTCGACCTGCCATCTGTTTACAACGCTATACTAGGCAGGACGTGCCAAATAGCGTTTGGGGCAGTCACCTCGATTCCACACCTCAAGATAAAGTTTTTAACGCCTTACAGTGTAGGAGAGGTGTTAAGCGACCAAGTTACTGGGAGGACATGTTACATGTCTCAAATTATCCCTAGCAGCAGCATTAGAATGGTTGGAAAACTCGATCATTGAGACGAGATAACCCTGCAGCAAACGCAGTCCGACAAAGCCACAGATCTGGTCCCACTGAACCCGAAGAAACAGGAAAGGTGTGTACAGATCGACGACTCAATCACTGGAACACTACGCGATAAACTGATCGTGTTCCTATGACAGAACGCTGATATTTTTGTGTGGATTTTAGCAGACATGCCTGGAATTCTAGATGAGGTGATTATTCATAAGCTGGGGCTTGATCCTGGCCGGAAGCTCGTCAGGTAGACAAGGAGAAACCAATCCGTAGAAAAGTTGATCGCCATTCACGAGGAGGTGAAGAAACTATTGGACGCAGGATTTATTAGAGAAGTCCACTATCCGGATTGGCTATCTAACGTCATCCTGGTGAAGAAAAATAACGGAAAATGGTGGATATGTATCGAATTTACTGACGTTAACAAAGCCTGCCCAAAGGACAGCTTTCCCTTGCCTAGGATCGACCTGCTAGTTGACTCGACGGTCAGACATGAGCTATTAAGCTTCATGGATGCCTATTCGGGTTACAATCAGATCCAGATGAGTTCGGAAGACGAGGGGCACACCTCTTTCATGACGGATCTGGGCACCTATTGCTACAAAGTGATGCCATTCGGATTGAAAAACGTTGGAGCAACCTATCAACGACTGGTCAACAAGATGTTTGAAAAACAAATCCGTCGCAACATGGAGGTATACATCGACGACATGCTCGTTAAGAGCAGAGTCACCGGCGACCACATCTGTGACCTGGAAGAGTCGTGTGAGGTAATCCGCAA
>JAOVVI020003951.1:0-18305 GCA_028571085.2 Nepenthes alata | reverse complement strand
AAGATAATTTTTAAAATTTTTTAAGTATTAATATTTATTAAATGTAAAATCTAAATATTTATTAAAAAATGACTTAGATTGTTATTTTTGGAGCACAGTAAGTCGTGCAGTACTTGTACGATACCAGAAGGAGCACAGTGTCCCTTGTCCCCAGGTTACTCCAACAAAGTAAATTCACAACAAAATAAATAAATAAATCAATCAAGTACACTTTCTATATATTTTTCATTGAGTAATGTTAATTATCGTTATAATTTATTCACAATTTACTCCCTGTATATAAATTTTCTTAAATCTTTTAAAAAATAAAAAAACTAAGATAGATAAATTATATAATATAGACTGCCCCATCATAGTAAAAAATTATCTTGAACAGGCTAGATTATCAAAGTTTTGTTTTCTCACAAATAAACTTTGAATAAGTTTTTATTAGACCGACGACGTCGTTAGGTTAAAATATAAATGATTTTATTGTTTTTAATTTTATAGATAAATAATATTTTTTTTATCAAACATTACTCAATGGAAAATTTTCTCTTATAAAATTATGAAAATAAAAATTTTCTAATAAATGACTTTTATGAAGATGCTCAGAAATTTAAGTTAACAAAAAAATTATTAAATCCGTAAAATATATCTTATAAAGTATGAATTTCTCTAAGAAAAAAAAAGGCAAAAACTATATTTTTTACCGCATAGATAATTAAAAGGTAGAATTATATAATTTTAAAATTGTACAGTATTATAAGATAATTACCATGAGTAATCTACAATAATATAAAATGTTATATATATTTTTTTTAAAAAAAAATAATGTATCGATGTTTTTTGATAATTATTTAGATATTCTAACAAATTATTCTAGAATGAAAAATATGATAAAAATTTATTTAAAAATATATCTTACAAAAAATTTAAAAGTTAAATCCAAACTGTTTATTTGGGATAATCCTAGCCACTGTCTAAGGAGATGGATGATATAAATTCCATTATAAAAGGGTGATGGGCATTCCATTTGTGATCACCAAGTAAAAAGCTATCAAGCATTACAATAACTTTATATTATTTCGTATTATTTTTCCTATTTAATAATTAATTTTTTTTTTATTGATTTTTATGAATATAAATACTAAGGTCTAATTTTTACATTATGTTACCAAAGTCACGCATCCACGCTCATATTCTATAGGTTTTTTAGTTTGTCTTTTTAACGGGCATGGCGTTTATTTATCTGAGGGGCAGTCTCGTCTTTACACATGAAATTTCATAAGCCGAGAATGAACCAGAGGAATATTATTGATGGAACACACAGTACGAGTCTGACGGACCAAATGAAAAAAAAAAAAAAAAAAACCCTTTTTTAAAAGGTTATAGTTTATTAAAATAGAAAAGTGCACACCCTCTATTTAATTATCTTTATAATATTATTAAATAATATAATATTTATTTATAAATTTATTAGTAAATAAAATATTACATATAAAAATATATTTTTCTAATAACAATCTTAATAAAAAGTATCATATATATTTTTTTAAAAATATCTAACTAATTTTCTTTAAAAATAAAATAATAATAATAATAATAATGCTGCCAGACCAACTACAAAAAAAATACTTTCATCCCACAAAATAGAATGCCGAAATATTTCCATTTCAATCGCGTCACGACCAATGGGGACTGCCAATGGAAAAGTAACGATCAATAAACGGTCAAATTGCAAATAAGCCCCACCACTTCTGGCCAAATTACAAATAAGCCGCCTTCCCAGATTCCTATTGGTCCTACACATAAAGGGCACAAAAAGCAAATTATTGAATGGTGCAAAAGACACAATCCTAATATCTCCAGTTTCGCCCACTCACCCCCAAAAAAATAAAAATTAAAATTAAGGGTAAAATTAAATATTAAAACAAGAATTAAAACGCAAAATTCTCCCATCAATAATGTTGAGAACCAATCTTATGTTATGCAATTAAGCCGAACTCGACATTAGGCCATCCCCTACGCTCTCGCTCTGTTATTGTAGCTGCAGGACCAAGCCCATGCATCCGTCGGGCTCTGTGAGACTTCAGTTGATCTCGGATCAACGAATCAACAATGGAACCCCATAATCTCTTAACATAACTTGCATGTGTGGAAGGGGAAACCGACATAAAAATCTGGGTTGTGTGCGCAGGCCAAGCTTTTGCAATCGCTTTCCCATCATGTTTTCTTCGACCATGGGAAGACAGCAGGGATCCGATAAATAAGGCGTGCAATCGAGTTGATAAGGTTCCTGCCTCACCAAATTTATACATATCAGCCTCAGAATTATCAAATAGATCCGTGAATAACAAGCCATGGCCAGTGATTAAGCAACCGGGTTAATATAGGAAACAAAGAAGCTTAAAACTGAGTAACGCAGCAAGAAAATGCAGAAATTTTGCTATTAATAACTGATAACTACTTTCCCTTCGCAGTATCCACCCATGGAAGAAAAATAAATATCATCATGATAATTGGATGACTAGTTATTACAACACATTAAATGTGTTGATTGATCTTATAATCCTAGTCGTTGAGTTTTATGAATGAAATTCTCATTATTAGAAGTACGGGAAAACTCTAACAATTCCCCGGATGAACTTTGGCGTAACAGATATGTTGATATTTGAGGACCATATGTCGAAACTACGGAAGCATCTCTATAATGCAAGAATAAGGATGCTTACAATTTCACCTTCCCAGGAGCCTGAAATGTAAGACAGCTCGTACAATGGGTCACCCTTTCATTTGTATAATGTGACCAATGCTGTCTGCTAGCTGACGCCGCAGCTTCTTAATGTTCGTCTATTCCAGAGGCTAGTGCATGCATATTAAAAGCTTGCTATTCAAGAGTTTTTCATCTATATTTTGGCTCCAACTAATGAAACAGAAGGGGACATCTTCTGCCACTCAGCCCATTATAAGGAGCATCTAAGCCAACCCAAACCAAAAAAACACCCAGGCTGATAAGAAGAGGATTTAATGAAGCAAATGGGTAATCATATGCAACAAATAACTTCACGGTAGCAATTTATCGTCGAAGTGGGGAGAGGAAGAGGGATTACTACTTTGGATTCCAATTTGATCTTCTAGGCTCTGTTTCAGAGAGTAACTCGTCTGATTGAGCCCCAGTATAAACGACCCGTTGAAACATCTCTGAAAATTTTTCATAACTTTGGATCTCTGATGGACGTACTCGATCAATTGCAATCTTTAAATGTTCCATCTTAATCTCAGAAGCATCAAGGCTCTCCTGGTAGCAATGGCACTATAAATTGACTGGGAAATAAGCTTAAGAAAGAAAATTCACATAAGCAAAGAAGTAGAAAAAACGTACTTCAATTGCAGCAATAGCTGCTTCCCGGCAAATCAACGATATATCAGCACCAGTGCAGCCTTCAGTGAGACGGGCCAGATCCATTATGTCAACATCGACACTGCATGGTATCTTACGCAAATGAACCCGAAATATATCGCCTCGATCTGCTTCATTAGGAGGTCCAACATATAGCAACCGATCAAAACGTCCTGTCAAAGCACCAAATCTATCATTAGACTGGTAGAATTTTGGAGAATGGGTAAAACTCTGACAACTTATATGATGTTCAGAAAGAGAGAGAGCGAGATGGAGGTCACAGAGTCATCACCTGGTCTTAGAAGGGCAGGATCAATCTTGTCTGGACGATTTGTAGCAGCAATAACGGTAACATTAACTCTCTGGTGCAACCCTAAATCATCAACTCAGAGCATAAGAAGTGGATTTAGTAGCACGAATCTGACAGAGTTACACTCAAACAGCACAAAAGAAATAAATACATATAACGCTGCTAAGGTATCAGGGTTTTAGGATTTAGGGTTTAGGTAAAAGTCCCTATACAGTGCTCAAAATAAATAATTTACCATCCATTTCAACAAGTAGTTGACTCATAACCCTATCTGCAACAGAAACCCCATCATTTTCCTTTCCACGGATGACAGCAAGACTGTCAATTTCATCAAAGAATATTATTGATGGGGCATTTGCCCTAGCTTTTGCAAAAATCGACCTTACGGCTTTCTCAGATTCACCAACCCACTTGCTGAACATTTCTGGACCCTTAACCGCTAGGAAATTAAGTCCTGCTTCTGAAGCAACTGCACGGGCCATGAGAGTTTTGCTGCATCCTGGAGGACCAAACATCAATACTCCCGTGGGTGGAGTGGTTCCAATACGCTGGAATGCATCGTGGTGCTTTCGTGGCCATTCAACAGCTTCCATAAGCTGTCTCTTCACTTCCTGCTGACCACCAACATCTTCCCACTTCACTTTAGGAACCTCAAGAATTACCTGCACAATAAAAGAAAGCAAAGATTAATAATGTAGCTATCATTAAAGCAAAAATATAGTACGGTAAGGTGTTTTGCCAGAGGGGTGTACATGCACATGCGTATGGGTAAATTTGTGTAAATGGTGACATCAATGAGATTCACCAAAAGACAATCTAGTGCACAGAATTCCCATATTGTGGCCTAAGTAGGGTCAAATAGTGTATCCTTACCCTACATTATGTAGAGGTTCCATAGTTTGAAGACCATAACTTCCAAGTCACAATAGAGCAACCGATATGCCAAGCCTTACCCTCACCTTTTAGAAAATATGGATTTAAAATACCAATAATCCCACAAAGGAAAAGAAGAAAAGCTTTTTAAGTGTCAAAAATAACACCCTCCATAACTAAATCTGACAGCTAAATTGTTTCATACTGACAAAACCAACTATACCAAAATAATGAACAAATTCTTAGATCTATAGCCAACATCGGCACCACCAAACAGCCCACAGCATGACCCTTGGCTGCCCATGCCATAAATATGTTGTTACTACATTTAAATTTACACCCCTAAGTGTCATACAAGTCACAAAAAGCCATGCACTGAACAATGTAGAACCTCTTGAACTTTTGCAAGTAAAACGTGACGTTTAGCATACCTCGCGCATGGCACTTGGCCTTACTCTCATCCTAGCCTTCTCAAAATCATCAAGGCCCACTTTCAAGTCATGCTCTTCTTCTTCCAATGCAGCGATGCATGTATTTCTTTTTGCTATTGTATTTTGGATATTATTTGAAAACTCCTGTGTTTCTTCCCTTGATTCCAAAGATACGATTGAATTTGGTGACACCATAAGATCAGCAGTGGCCGAGGGCACAGAATTTGCATGTATGATTGATAATGATTCCCCTAAATCATTTAAGCTACTGGAACTTTCCACTAGCCTATCATAAAAGCCATTACAAGTACGAGATATTCTGTTGGAACGCATATCATAACAGGATTTTTTAAGCTTAACATATTGACGAAGACAAACCATTGCAGCCTCATTGCAAAGGGAAACCAGATCAGCCCCAACAAAACCATGTGTAACTGCTGCCAGCTGCTGAATTTGGTCATGTGTAAGAGAGTGCTCCATTCTGTTGAGAAGTGTAACCAATATATCCAATCGTTGATCAGGGGAGGGTACACCTACATGCGCATTTCCAAAACTGTTATACATCTTACATCATGCCAATTTTTTCTTTTGGGGGGGGGGGGGGAACAGTTTGTGCGGTGACAACAAATAGGGAGAAAAGATGGCATTACCTACCATTTTATCAAATTCATGCATGCTTGTCACATCATAAGATTTACCCAAATCAGTACAACTAATCAAACTTAAAATTATTAATATTCATATCAATTCGACATATGTAAGTTTATAATAATTTTGACCCACACAACAATTCTTGACCATATATCACAAGAAATGCCTTGTATACCTATTTCAATTTCCCTGTCTAGTCTTCCAGGGCGCCTGAGTGCAGGCTCAATAATCTCAGGCCTATTGGTAGCCGCTATTACAAGTACATTATCAGTTCGGCTTATTCCATCCATCAGATTCAGCAATGTTGCAACCATTCTCTGAGACAGCTCTTCACCACCTTCCTTCCTTGCTGGAGCAATAGCATCCAACTCATCAATGAAAATCTAAGAAGAAGATTTTGTTGGACAGATAACCAAGCTTAATTGTCTAAATGCATCTAAAAAACCGTAAATAAGAAACTGAAATAATTTTCACATAATCAGCACTAACCACAGAAGGTGCAGCTTGTGTTGCTGAGTTGAAAACATCATGCAATGCTTGCTCACTTTCTCCATAGTATTGGCTAATGATTTCAGGTCCATTCACTTTAAAGAGATTGATGCCAGAATCGTGGGCACAAAACATAGCCAAAGAAGTCTTTCCTGTACCAGGGGGCCCGTGAAGAAGCACTCCCTTTGTAGCTCGTAAGCCCAAACTACAACAGTAACAGTGCTACTCAACATACAAGGTTGAGTATTTTGCATACAGGCCAAAAAAGAAAAGTGAGGAGGAAGAGAGAGACAGAAAGAACTTGCTTGAAGATGTCTGCAACATACCTTGACAGGGCATTATTTGCCGAAGACAAAAGAATGTCCTTCAAAGCTGCATATTCCTTCCATAGGCCACCTAACTTCAGAATTTCATGTCCCAATGGGGTATGCTTGGACTTGATATCACAAGGAGGTAAATTCCCTTCTACTGAAGTGTCTGATGTTGAATCTGATAGCAAACATATATGTACTTTGGTTTCATGGTCCACAACAAGAGCATCATAACCGTCATACATCATACCAGGAATTTGGGTAATGTCCTCTTTGGCAGAGTATCTTTTAGCACCCATCACCCTGAAAACACAAAGCGCTGAAAGTACAGGAAATGCCACAAGATTACCGCAAAGTAAAGGACGAGAACACAGCCATGAAGCGGCACATGCCTGCAGAAGTTTCTTTGCACTTTCGTCTCTTAATGTTTCTCTCATATCAAATGAATCATAATTGGTCCCATTTGTATTGGTCAAGACAAATGCTGAGTCTTTAGATGACGCTGAACCTAACGTACTAGCACTTGGAGAGCAAAGCCTTGATTCATAAGGTAGTGGTGTTTGAGGTGACGAAACTTCTGAACTCTCAAATCGATCAAGAGTGGCACCAGCACAACCTTTAGAAAGTAATCCTGAATGGTCATTTTGCATTGAACTTTCTCTAGAAGGTACTAACTCTAAGTACAAGTCCTTGCAACTATATAATGAGATATAACTAGCATTAGAGCTATTCATCTTGTCACTCTCTTGGTTAGATCTGGCTATGGTTCCACTGTGAATGGGATGTATGAACACAAATCTTCCTGAAGCAGGAGACCCCATTGAGTATGACAGGGTCAAAGAAAGCCGTACGCCATTCTTCAAAACCTGAAAAGGATGATTATCAAATGAAAGAGAGAAATATCCAATAATCATGTGGAAAGTGACAGCTGAGCAGCCATGGTGCTCATAGAGTCATCATAAGAATCTTTTACTTCACTTGAACAGGCTAGTGTGAACAAGAACTACTTAAAGAGGACTTTGGGCACCACTCAAGTTAATTGTTTACTTCTGCTTATTTGTCAAGGTTTGGCTCATGTAAGTCCTATTTATCCAGATTTGCAAAGCTAAGAGGCTTTTAATTCCACTTTTTTTTTTTATCTCAGGCAAAAAAACAGATCTCCTAATTTTTGTCAGACTTGCTGCACCTATATTTAAGACTCCTCTAATTGAAGAGGTTAATAGCTTTCCATCCAAAAAACGTAAATACCCCTTATTTGTGAAAATCAATTGAGAAAAGAAAATAGGATGTCTTTTTGAAACAGATAGAGAGATTTCAAACAGACCATGATCAAGAATCATGTTGATATGAAATTTGTAGAGCAAGTCGTTCCTAACGTAAGAGGAAAAAAGAATAATTCTACACACTTGCCAGTACTTTCAAATCCAACACAAGTAAAAGGTCATTATTTGCTAAGATTTTGGTCAACACAAGAGAACACCACTGACATTTTAATAACTCAAAACTACCAACTAACCTATCACACAGAAATCACTCATTCTCTTCTAGTGGTTACAGACTCTACAAAATGTTCAGCATCCAACTAAAGTAACACACACAATTAATTCAACATCAGCAGGAGGTAATAAAGGCTAGAACTGCCAATCTAACTTGCTGTCAACATTTTTTTTGCATACTAAATATTGCAACACTGGCACAGGAAATTACTGGGATTCAGTAATTGAAATTTTTTTATTCAAACCTTAGAAGAAGGAAACACTGTTGCAAGCACGAAATAGTTCCCCACTCTGTTGCCCATTTTCTCTCCACAATCAACTCCAAAGTGTGCACTACATTCATCCACGAATGAGCTCAGACCACAACCACGGGAGAACTTTTTACCAGAAGGAGCAAGTGCCACCTGCTCATGATATTAAGAATAACTTCTAACTCTTGTATAAATGCAATAACCATCAAACTTAACTAAAAGACTTAGAAAATGAGTAAAATTCATGAACTGTTTCCATCAAACAGATGAACTTGTTGCTAAATGTAGTTTAAACATAACTACCTTCTACTTTTCATGTGTATTCCACCATAATCCAGCCTTATTATAGATCATTATGATCAGTGTGATCACAGGCTCAGGGACCCATCAAGACTGTGAAACATTTGGGATTGGGAAACCCTTCTTCTATAGTGTCAGAAAGGGAAAACCGGCCCAAAGTGAGCACATCCAGAATCCAAGCCCGGTTTCCATCATAAAATTTCATGAAATTCCTTATGCCACAGCCTGACCCAATAAAAAAACTACCAAAAATCAAGAAGAATCATTCTTAGGATATGAGAGGGCCGGGTCCGAGCTTGGGGAAGAATATGCTTGCTTACTAACTTAATATGGCCTGGTCATAGCTTCGTACCGGTCTGTAGAACATATAGAAAGCTACACAGAGTTCCTATATCAAATTCTGATTTTGCAACATTGCCTGGAACATCCAGTTATGGGCTTGTAAAGTTACAGAAAATTCAACATTCAAGCATCATTTCTGACCTTTGAGTCTTAACTAATGCGCAGTACCCTAACATCGAGTACAAAACCTTAACAAATTTCAAAAACGCTGTACTAAAAATGTTGAGGAAAAATAGTTAGCAGAGTAAAAGAATCTGATGAATTATTACTGAACAAATGGACCCCGGAGCGAAGGAAGAAGCGATCATAGAAGATTCGGAGAGCCAAATTTTACATCCTTTGAAGTGAGACTCAACGTCGGTGACTCGACCAATGAAGGCGTGTATGCCTATGAAAGAAGGGAACTTTTCCGAAGCTTCTTCGATGCAAGATGACAAGTCGTTTCCATCAGGCTCGGAGTTCAGTATCGGCGTAGAAGTCGCCGTAGAAGTATGGGAAGATGAAGAGGGTTCTGATTCTGATAACCTTCTTGATGAAATTTTCGACAGCTTCCTCGTTTTCGAAGGCATCTCTCTCTTCGAATTATTCTCGCCGGAAATCGACAGATTCCCTGCTCTAAGCGAATGACATGTACATAGGGCAACGGAGAGACAGAGATGCTGACGGACAGTGCGGAGACGAAAAGGGTTTTCGCTGGCCGTTTGAACCCTGATTGCTGTTAGTGAAGCGTAAGGCACTGCGATATCCAATGAAATAAAAATAAAAATTAAAAATTGCTGCCACATTAAATAATTCACTTTAAGAATTTTAATGTGATTTTACTGATCTCTTTTTCCACTCGCATCTTCGTTCTAAAATATAGAAAAAAAATGCATTCTTATTTTTAAAAAATTAGTTTGAAGTTAAAAAATTAAAAAAATATCACTTGATTTAAGTACTTTTTTTAAATTTATATTCTATTAATAATTTTTTAAAGAGATAATAATAGTAGAATTTCACACATTTCATTGTGATGTGTCACTGAATTCGAATTTTGAACAGATTCGTGTCGACTTGATCGTCTGGATTCAATTTCATTCACCGAGTCTGGACCCTATACACCACTACAACAAATAAGATGTCGGGTACCGACGGGGTGTTATCCCCTCGAAAATACTCTAACACTCAAATCAATAATAGACTTTTGACTCTTAAAAAGGAAATTGGAATGAGAGTTGAGAGAGAAAGAGAATGAGAGGGTAAAGAGTGTTTGCTTTCAAACGTAAGAGACGTTCTGGCGGCTGGTGACGAGCACAATTTTCCAACTCAGTGTTCGCAGGGAACGAGTAGGAGATTAAGTCTTGTAAGCATGAAAGTTTTGAAAGACAGATCTTAGAGAATGAGTGGCGTCTCTGGAATTTGAAGGCTGAGCGTGGGATTATTGTAGTAAGTGATTGTATGCTTAGAAGTGAGCGTTTATATGCTTAGAAGTTGGCGTTTGTATGCTTAAAAGTTGGCGTGCCTGGAGTGGAGACTCCATGGACTTATATAGATAGAGGGCAGTGCGACTTTCCTTGGCCAAGAAGGTGCGATTCCTGCACCGTGTTGGGCGGCCTTCATTGAGAAGGAAGGCTTGACTTATACAATCTGCTGGGATTGCTTCCTTTTCTGTCGGGCAACAGTTCTCAAGATTAATTGCTTTCCTTTTACGCTTTTATTACTGTTAGAGTCTAAGTAGGCAGGAAAAGAGAATTTGACGCCTTCTTTATGAGAAGGGCGTTGAATCTGTTGATATCATTTTTAGTACAGATTGGCTTCAGGAAAGGCGCAAAATCAGTAAAAGTGATTGTTGCTTATCGTGTATGGAAGCGTGGACCTTACATGAGCCTGGCCCATGTAAGGTTTTTCCTCTTGGGCCTACTTACTATAGTGCTTCTAGTCAATAGAAATATTGACCGTTTCATGGGAGCATGTTGGCCACCCAGTTGGCCTCTCGTACGGTCAACGCTAGCGTTATCCGTTCAAGTGCACATATGGGCCTTCTTGGATTTGGGTTATTTTTCTTATTGGGTCAGCCTATTATGGGCATACCCAATACTAGCTCCCCATACCGGTGGTCTGACTTTTGGCCTCCGACATGTTCATGATGGGATACGCCTGACTGTCGTTTATTAAGGGTGACGGAGCTGTTGATCGTCTAGAGTGGAGCCTTACGTGCTTCCAAAACATTGACCGAATTAGTTGACTGTCTTGGAAAACTCCAGGTAACCTGGCGAAGTAAATATGAACTGAATTTGTTGACCGTCTTAAAAAACTTTCAGTAACTTGGCGAAGAAAATGTTGGTCCGATTTGTTAACCGTCTTGGAAAACTTTCAAGTAACTTGGAGAAGGAAATGTTGACCGAATTTGTTGACCGTATTGAAAAACTTCAGGGTAATTTATGGGAGTTGGAGATATGTGCGACCATTAGTCGCCCTGTCAGGCAAAAAGGCGACCACGTGTCTTCATGCGGTGAATTCAGGATCCCGGTAATTAATGCGCAAAAGGATCTGATTCGACGGCACCCTTTTGGGAAGTGACACATGGCAGTAATGATGGCACACGCTTATGAGCCGGTTTTGTGTGTTCACATTGGCCTTTAAGTTGTCCGTCCACTTCACTTTGAATATTTCCACGCTTTTTTTTGTTCTTTCGTCTTTTTAGCCTGAAAGAGAGAAAAAGAAAACCCTAGACGTTTTTCTAGCCATTGCATCCATCACCGATATTGCTTCTATCCTCAGAGACAATGATGTGAAGGAATTATACATGGAATACAATATCCCAAGGAGATTGCCTTCTGTGTTCCTAGGAAGGATGACAGGACGTTCCTACATCCTGAGGGTTTTGTGACCATCTACGATGTCCATTTGAGGAGTGGGCTTCGTCTTCCAATCCTTGATGAGCTGCTGTTGATCTTCCAGGGGCTTTGAGTTCCCATCGCACAGTTCCATGCGAATACGATTCGGTATTTGTGTAGCTTTTGCATATTACTTCATTAGCACTCGAGGCTACTAACGATGTCGATAGTTAGAGGGCTCTTTAAGCTCAACCAGGGAGCATAGTGGATCTCTTTGGCCCTACGCGGTGGTCTTGGGGTAAGTACTGTTATATACGATTCTCTAAAGAATTGGAAGAACTGATTCTTCTTTGTTCGCGTGGGTGAGCCCTGGCCATTAGCCAAGGAGTGGGGTCAGGTGCCCAATGTGTATACTGAGGCGTCTTCTGATGCAGAGACGACGTCCCTGTCTTGGTTGGTCAAGCTCATTGAGGACCATATTGGGGATTTTCAGAGAGACCACTTGGTCTCCTGTGCTGAGGCAAGAAGGCCAAGTGGAGGCCTCCTTTCCCTGCCCAGAAATTCAGGGTTCCTCCGCCAGAGGCCCTGCGGGGGAAGAAGAGGATTAGGACCACGTTTATAGGTCCTCGTTCTTCTAATACCATTCCCGCCAGTCCAAAGCAAAAGAAGGCGGCCACGGTGGTGCCTTCTTTGTTGTCTTCCGGGCCAGACTACGTGGCCTCTGGGCGCTATGCGGGGGTAGGCGCCGTCTCCGGGATTGAATTGAAAATGGTTCTAGAGGCTTATGACGCCATGTTGAGTGCCAGGGCGAGCGACGTTGTTTTGGTGCAGCCTGCGCTTGTGGGGTTGATGTCAAATCCTCAACTTGGGTTAGAGGAGATGACTCTTGAACCATTTATTGGGACGCTTGCGCCAGCTGACGAGCTGTGAGCCGACCTGAATGAGCCATCTGTTAGGTCTCCTATTGTGGGGCTGCAGACTGATCAGCAGGAGATGGTTTTGGAGCCTCCCATAGTTCATGAGGAGCCAGCCAAGGCGAAGGATACTTCTGAGGAGCTACTAGAGGATCTCTTGGTGGAGGTCGTTGCCAACCTTACCCATGAGGGTTCTACTTCTAGCCCACCGCCCTTGGTGCCAAATTCACACGCCAGACCAGGCAGGCCACCACAAAGAGTTTGGCAGGTATACTTTCTATTACCTGCATTGTCTTTGAGTCTGCCTTTTCTTACCCCCTTTTTGTACAGACTGATAAGGTCATAAGTGTAGTTGCCAAGGCGCTCAGGCATAGAGGCAGGGTGATCTTCAATAGGGACACGAAGATCGCTTGGCTCGATTTGAAACTGGAGGCTATGGGGGCTGAGCACCGGGACGATGCGGCTACCTTGGAGTCTGTCTTGGCTGACATGGAGGGGGAGAATGAGAGTCTGAAGGGGGAGAACGCTCGTTTGAAGGAGGAAAATGAACGGATTAAGAGGCGCCTTGACCAGCTCGTAGGGCAGATGGCCGCTCTGGAGAACGATCTGAATTTCTGCATAAGCCCTCACGAGGTCATGGACATGATGCTGTCGTGGTTATGGGAGGGGATCAATATCATTCGGCGTATTGTGTGGTTAGTTGATCTTGACTTTCCAGTGGATCTTATTAACCTCTCGAACCGGTCTGCACAATGTCGCGAGAGCCTCATGGGGGAGCCACGGGACACTCAAGGGCCACCACCGCCTCCTTAGTTTTTAGTGACTTTAGATCTTTTTTGGTACAGTTATATAAATATACTTTATCATAAGCAATAATACGAGAGATTTCGTGTATGTCGTATGCCTTTACTTTTTAAAACTGCTTTTAGCTTGTATTTATCCCTCATAGTCCTGGGCGGCCAGCTTGGCGTGCTTCCTATGAGTTGGTTGTCCGCCTTATTTTAGGCGTTCATGGTGTTTTCCAAAGGTCTGGAGTCCTTGGAGGTGTTCTCTAGGCTGTCGTTTATATTAAACCGGCCTAATACTTGCTTGCGAGTAAAGCTTGGTGGCGCTACCCAAGTGTAGACTTGGGTGGCCAGCTTTGGAGGAGCACATTGCTCCTATCGTCCATCGTTGACTGATCACACTATGTCTTTGTGAAGAAAGTTATCGCGTGTGTTGCGCTAGCCCACTAAGATTTTTGACCCCTAACGGGCCACTTAGATGACCAAGGTTTAGATACGATCACTTATGGGCCGCATGGATTATCACGGTTTAAATTTGACCAGTTATGGGCCGCTCGGATGACTGAGGTTCATATACGACCACTTACGGGTTGCCTGGATAATGAGGGTTTAAGTTCGACTGCCTATGGGCTACCAAGATGACCAAGGTTTAGATACGACCTCTCATGGGTCGCCTGGATGACCAGGGTTTAGTAATAAGAGGATGAAGATCCTTTCGACTTATAGGCAATCTAGGTCGTTTAAGCCTACAACAAGAGAAATATATATATGCACACAAAAACAGGAAGCGAACACAATATGATAAAGGAATACTCGTTTTATTAATTAAAAAATGCATAGAAATGATTACATATAAATATGCAGACTACCTACCTGGGTCCTTATTGGAAGTAGAGTTGGAGGTGGATCGCGTTTCACATCCGTGAGACTAACTTTCCGTCCTGATTTTAAAGCTTATATGTCCCGTTTTATAGGATAACAGAGACTAGAAAAGGCCCTTCCCAGTTCAAGGAGAGCTTATTCCGGCCAGCTATCTTGCCTGTAACCTCGATGCTTCACAAGACCAAATCTCCAATATCGAACTACCGCACTTTTACCTTCTTGTTGTAATAGCGGATGATTCGATGTTGGTAAGTCATTGTCCGTATTTTGACGGCATCGCGAGCTTCTTCAAGCAAGTCTAGGTATTTTTGAATTTTTTATGAGTTACCTTGCAGGTTGAAAGATTTCACCCTAAGATTTGAAAGCCCGATTTTAATCGGGATCACCACTTCAGTCCCGTAATAGAGGTTGAAAGGTGTCTCATTTGTTTGCTCCTTTAGAGTTTTCCTATAAGACCAGAGGATTGAGGGGATCTTATCTACCCATGAGCCCCATGCATCATCCAGCTTGATCTTAAGTCTATGGAGTAGCGTTCGATTTGTGACCTCCACCTATCCATTCACTTGAGGGTATGCCATTGAAGTGTGGACTAGCCTAATGTCAAGGCTGGTGAAATAGTTAGTGAAACGCTTTTCCAAAAATTGAGTCTCGTTGTTAGTCACTATGACCTCTCGAATGCCAAATCTGTTGACGATATTCTGGCGAACGAACTCAAGAGTGTTGTGCTCTATGAGCTTGGCCAGTGAGACGACCTCGACTCATTTGGTAAAATAGTCGGTGCCTGTTATGATGAACTTTCTTTGCCCTGTTGTGATAAAAAATAGACCGAGAATGTCAAGCTCTCACTGTGCGAAGGGCCAAGGAGCCTGGAGGGACTTCAGCTCGGCGGATGGTTGGTGGTGAAGGTTACCGTGAAGCTAGCAACTTTCACACTTCTTTACAAACCCGAGCGCATCCTTTTTCATCGACGGCTAATTGTAGCCTTATCACATGATCTCGAATGTCAAGTTTTTGCCGCCAACATGCGATCCGTAAATTTTAAGGTGCACTTCGCTCAAGACGTAGTTAGCTTCTTCAGGGGTTAGGCATCAGAGGTACGGAGTTGAGCAACCGTGGCGATACAGCCGTCTATCGACTACAGTATACTAGCTAGTCGTTTTCTTGATCTGCTTGGCCTCCTCTGCGTCTTCTAGCAGTGCTCTGTCCGCCAGGTACCTTAGGTAGGGCATTGTCCAATTTTCCATCCCGAAAATCTGCATTACCTCCTGTTTCTCTATATTGGGAGTGTTCAGAACCTCTGCCATATCCCTCAAGTACTACTATGGATTTTCAGTCCCCGTTACTCTAGCCTGCTAATCGGCCCTCCAGTTTTTAGTTCTGGGAATATGGACTAGGGTTAGCTTGTCGAAACTCTGGGCAACCTCCCTTACTTGGTCAAATACTTGGCCAAGTGTATGTTGCTTGCCTCGAAGATTTTATTAACCTGATTGACAATTAGCTCATAATCGCTATAAACAGCTAGTCGTTTTGCTAAGCATTCTTTGACTAATCTTAACTCGACTAATAGGGCTTCATATTTGGAAACGTTGTTGGCGGTTGGAAAGTCGAGTGTATGGGAGTACTTCACTTCAAACCCGTCAATAGTCGTGAGGACCACCCTAGCATCGCTACCTGTGCCTGTAGACAATCTGTCTATGTGGAGTACTAATTCTAGAACTCCTTCATGTTGTTTCGCGTTCTCCAAGGGCTGCTCTTTGAGAATTGGGGTCATAGTTTTGACAATGAAGTCGGCTAGAGCCTATACTTTTATGGAAGGTTTGGGCCAGAACTCGATATCAAACTCACCTAATTCGATAGCCCACTTTACCAATGGTCTAGGAATGTCGGGTTTCTGGAGAATGCTCTTCAGAAGCTACTCGGTGAGAACTATTACATGGTGTGTCTGAAAGTAGAGCCTTAGTTTTCGTGCAAAGAATATGAGAGCTAAGGTCAACTTTTCTGTTTGCGGGTTGCACGTCTTTAGGTCGATGAGCGTTTTGCTTATGTAGTAAATTGATCATTCGGTGTTAGAGTCCTGGCGTACGAGGATGGATTCGAGGGACACCTCTGATACCGCAAGGTAGAGGTACAGCTCCTCTCTGTCCTTGGGTGACATTAGTAATGGTGGGCTAGCCATATATTATTTTAACTCATGGTTGGAATCCATTTGATTTTGTCCCCCTTAGAGCCTTGAAGAATGGTTGAAACTTGTCACCAAACTTCGCTAGGAAGCGGGATAAGGCTGCTAGTCGTCCTATTAGTCGCTGGACATCCTTGATGCTTCGTCGGGGAGCCATGTCCGCAAGGGATTTGATCTTCTCTGGGTTTGCCTCGATTCATCGTTGGAAGACGATGAAACCTAAGAATTCTCCCAAGGCTACCCCAAAGATGTACGTGGTCGAATTCAGCTTCATTTGATGCACACGGAGCACCTCAAATGACTCTGCCAGATCGCGGATATGGTTGCCGGTGGTTCTACTCTTAACGAGCATATCATCGATGTAAACTTTCATATTGCGGCCGACCTATTTCTCAAACATTTTGTTTACTAGCCATTGCTAGATGGCTCCTGCGTTCTTCAATCCAAATGGCATTACCTTATAGCAGTAAGTGCCCTGGTCTGTCATAAATGAGGTATACTTCTCGTCTTTTGGGCTCATCCGGATCTAGTTATAGCCCGAGTAGGTGTCCATGAAACTCAATAGCTCATGTTCGGACGTCGAGGCCAACAACAGGTCGATCCTGGATAAAGGAAAGTTATCTTTCGAGTAGGCTTTGTCAAGTCGATGCACATTCGCTATTTTTTGCTGCTCTTATTTACCAGGACGATGTTGGAGAGCCAATGGGGATACTAGACTTCGCTAATGAATCCGTCGTCTAGTAGTTTCTTTACTTCTTTTCGGATGGCGATTAATTTTTCTATTGAGTGATTTCTCCGCTTCTACTGATGGGTTTTCAGTCAGGATCGAGGCCCAACTTGTAGACCATTACCCTGGTCAAAATCTCAGGCATGTCAATGGGAGTCCATGAGAAGATATCAGCATTCCGTCGTAAATACGTGATCAGCTTGTCCCGCAGTGTACCAATGAGTGAGCCGCCGATTTATACGTACTTTTCTAGATCCTTCGGGTTCAATGGGACTAGGTCGGTTGCCTCACTAGACTGTGTCTGCTGTAAGGTTATTTTGTATCGATAGTCGAGTTCTCCTACCGTTCTGGTGCTACCATTAGGAGCAATATGGGATATTTAACATGTTCGCCTAGTGATTTGGTCACTCAGCACTTCGCTCACACCGTATGGCGTTAGAAATTTTATTTTGAGGTGTGGTATTGAAGTGACGGCCCCGAATGCCGTTAGACACGGTAGGCCTAGTATAGCGTTGTATACGGAGGGTAGGTCGACTACCAATAAGGTAAGTGTATGACTTGCCATTTTGGGTATGTGCTTAGGGTAACTTCTAATTAGATCGTCCTTGGACAGGCACAAGTTCGTTGTCAAGGCCATACGGCGGGCCTTTGGCAGGTTTTAATTGGTTCTTTTTTAAGCCAAATTTAAAGAAAGCATCCAGATAAAGTAAATTGTGAGAACTTCCATTGTCAATGAATATTCATTTCAGTTGATAGTCGATGCTACCGTCCGAAATAAGTGTAGATACAACAAGGAAATCACCATGAGGGAAAATTACATATGCTAGGTCGCTATCACTAAAACTACTGACGTTGTTTGTAGTGCGCTGTTTCTTCCTCCCAGTCTGCTACACCTTGTCGTTTGTCGGGTTCTTGGCCGTCGAGTGGTGATCATGTTGACCACTCCTACCGCAATCGGGTTTCATAAAGGGGAAGGCTCTGATCCTTCTCCACCCCTTGTTCTGGAGCTCTGGCCAGGGCCCTTAACGAACCTGGTAAGATGGCTCTTCTGATCAGCTCTTCAATCTCCCGCTGGAGAGTCTTGTAGTTCTCTGTGGAGTGTCCTAAGATCTATAAAAAGCACAGTACTTTATCGGATTTCCTCCCTCCTCTTTCTTAAGTGGTTT
>JAOVVI020003949.1:0-18307 GCA_028571085.2 Nepenthes alata | reverse complement strand
CGCCACCACCCTCCTTCTGATGTTTCCTTTTGTAAAAATTTTCATTCATGTGATCCTTCTTACCACAATTAAAGCATTTCATCTCTAAAAATTAAGACAAGATGTTGCTCCTCTTCAATTTGACACCTTAGTTCCTCAATCTCCCTTACCCCTGACCACTAGTAAAAATAAAGAGTCTCAACTCCTCTGAAACTTTAATACTTTTTTTTTTACCTAAACTCACTCATAAGTAAGAAAGTGATGAACTTATCAAAAGTGAGTATATCTTTTCTGAACAATATCGTTGGGATAATATGATCGTATGAGTCTGGCATAAAAGGCAACAACACCGACGCCTTGTTTTCCTATTTGATTTTCTCATCAAGTGTCAATATTTATATCAAAATTCGGTTCAACTCATCCAAATGATTCTCAAAACTTTATTCTTCTGACAACCGAAGGCCAAAAAATTCTTCTTCACATGCAACCTTATTGTGCAAGGATTCGAACTTGTACTAGCTCTCAAACTTTATCCAAACCTTTACTGGATCTAACAAGACTATAACTTCTTAAATAGTGTTATTTGTAAGATAAATTTAATCGTACAATTAGTATGATCCATCATATTTTGTCACTCATTATCATTTATCTTCTCGAACTTATTCTCCTTACTCCAAAGTGTTTTTACTTATCCTTCTTGAGTTAAAATATTTTTCATCATTTCTTACCAAAGTGTAAAACTATTTTACCCATTAAATTGTTTAACGTATAATGGTGAGATTCACATTTTTTTATCAAATTGTAGCTTTTATAATCCTAAAAAACTTATCTCTGATATCATTTGTTAGGGTTCAATGAAAACACATACAATCCAACGCAACGGAAAAGTCCTAGACAAACTCATGAGTACAAGTAGGGCAATAATATATAAATTTTTTTATGTGAAAAGTCATTTTTAACTAAAAAATGTCAAACAAACTCCAAATAAATCTACTATAAGATAGTGCTAGTTATAAATAACCTCCTATGAAATTCTTATACTACGAATTCGAGTAAAACTTAAATCGAACTTCAATTAGATACTTAATCTCTTTTTCTTCTCTTTTTTTCCCTCTTTGTACAACACTCCTTATGTGAGAAAGTAGTTTTAAATATTTTAAAATCGCATCATGCGCAACTTTATATCAAAAGTAGCCCACAAACATCGATCAGGAATGCACTAGGTGTGACCTCTTTGGAAAAATGGTGCACGAGCATACATCAAGTATGACATTTTTGGACAAACCATGCACTTGCTTCCCCTTAGGTGTACATCCTATGCGACCTTTTTGGATAAACCATACATGTGCCCTCTTCAGGCTTCCATTACACCTCATTTTGCTGACTTTTAACCAATAATTAATCGACCCTCATGTGATTATCACGTGACCCTTTTGCTTTCTTTATCACTTGGATGATCCTTGATCGAACATTAGTCAATCCACACGTGAGTATCATATGACTCTTACTTGACATCTTCACCTAAGTATACCAAGCATGAATATCGTGCATCCTCTTAATAAACATGTGTTTACTGTGGCATTTATAAGGGAGTGTCCTAAAACCCAACAAATAGAAGGATTTACTTTAATTTTTAATTTTTCTTTCTGGCATTGGTAGCAATGGAGAGGTGGTTCTTTGGCTTCATAAATAGTCGCCCCACTTCTATACTAGCTACCTCAAATAATGGGGAGGGATTGAGTCTAGGGTTGAAGTATTTCTTTGTGTTGATCATGACCTGCTATGTCAGCTAAAGCTCAAAATTAAGCATTGTAGTCCACGAACTTTGACTTCGGGAAAGCTTATTCAGTTATTAAATGTGTTAAGGGCTCTTAAAGAAGAGAGAGAATGGCAAAACCCACCATCCCTAACTGAAAAATCTCAAAAAAAAGTTGTACTTAACCGAGTTTGAGAGGGCAATTCAAAAAGAAGAAGGCAAATAGTTCCACCTAATCATAGGACAACTTTTTTCTTAAAGTAATAAAAAAAGGGGCTCTATGGTTTCATTAATGCGGTGTAGTAGAGCTCACCAAGAATGGCATTGGGTTCCCACATTGAAAATGGCCAAGGAGCAGTCAACATATTGAGAGAAAGGCCTACAATTAGAGCCAAGTAGATAGAATATTTGATTGTAATAAACATGAAGCGATATTGATAATGTTCTCAAGAGAGCTTTGCAAAGCCATGGATGATAAAAAACAATAAGATCAAAGGATTCTGAAAATTAAGAAAATGTAGATTTTCATGTCGAGAAACCGTAGAAACAATAAGAAGATACAAGTCGAGTTTAAATAGAAGAAAGAGAGATGTTAGAGTTTAAAATTTTGATTAAATTTAGAAGACAATGAGTTTTAAAGAAAAAATGTTGATCTAAAATGACATGTCGATTTTCTAAAATCTATTAAATGAAGACACATCTTTTGCTTTGTCTAAAATCAAAATGTCATGTACTGACAATTGACAAAGAAAGGATTCCAAATGGCATGCTGTGTGTTTCAAGGGAGAAAACCTCTAATATTGTATTAAATGTGCCATTAACAAATTATTTCAATCACAATAGTTATTATGGCAATGACATTATCCAAATTTCCATCCAATATGTTATTAAAATGTAACAATACTAAATTTCAAAGAATTTCAAAAGACTAACTCGTTAAACTCTTAAATTTCTATTTACTTAATTTAAAGTCTTAATATTTTAAAAGTTTGAGTGGTTAGATTTTATTGAAATAAAAAGGCATTTATTGGATTATTACTCGTCAAAACTCTTTAGTCACAAAACCAAAAATTAAATAAATTATGTTTAGATTTATTGATTGATATAAGCTTTTGGTAACTTATAATCACATATGGATAAACCTGAATTTGAATATAAAAGGAAAAGAAATTAACAAATACAGTATACTTGTCTCACGGAATACACATGATCCCGACATGTTTATAATCCCGACACGTGATCCCTACCAAGGAATCACGTGTTGTACGATTAAATTTGAATCATACTAATTTATACTAATCATACTAATTGTACGATTAAATTTATCTTACAAATAACACTCTTTAAGAAGTTATAGTCTTGTTATATTCAGTAAAGGTTTGGATAGAGTTTGAAAGTCAGTACAAGTTCGAATCCCGACATCTTGATAGTTGTCCCACGCGCTAATCTAGCCAACTTACTCCCGACACGTGATCCCTACCAAGGAACTCCTTGGATTTACCCGCGACAACGAAATCGGACATCTTCCGGTCTTCAAGCCAATCTTCCCTCTCGTGCCACTTGAATTGCCGAACACGATCGGATCTCCTTCTTCACGAACCAACGTCTCCAACGCAGGTAGAAGAATGGAAGAGTTTGAATAGAAAAAGAAAATGGTGAGAAAACTTATGTGAGCATGAAGAGCAATCTTCTAATGTTGAGTTTTTTCAAGAGAAGCTAAGTTAATTGAGCATGAAAAGCTTTCTTCTCAAGGATGATGGCTCCACAAGATGTCAACAGAGGCTGTGGCGTGCTTAGGGTTCCAAAAACATAATGTAGGTATTTATAGAGGAGCCAAAATCGCGTTCAAAAATTCAGCCCGTTGGACCGGCGCTCGAGCGGCCAACCTACTGGATTTTTGGCTCAAGCGGGGAGCGAGCGCCGGGCGAGCGCGGAGGGGTTTTCGGACGGCTCGAGCGACTAGATTGCAAAACGGACATTACGGACGTTAACCCGATAACCCGACATCAATACACTTATACATATGGTCACGGAATATGCCAATGAGACAAAAATCTCTAACAATTTCATGCAACATCAACGTTGACAAATCATTGACTCTTATTATAGGTCAACATATCATTTTCAAGTTAGACACTTCATTTAAAGTGGGGCTGCGTTTTTCTTGGTAGCACCACAATGTATTGGGGTTGCGCTAGCTAATCACATCAAACTTTCCCATTTCAACAATGCAGAATTAATCAGCCAATACAGAGGTGGTAAATGGATCATGTCACATGTGGGTCAAAATGGTCCAGCACAGTGTGGGCCTAGTGATGTGTTGGGCTGGTGTTCACTCAAACCATGTCATGCCAGGCACGGCTAGAGATATAATAACCGTACCATGCCAAACCAACACAATTTTTGGCAGGTGGCCCGTGGTTTAGTGCCATGTCAGTACAGCATGGCCCACGTAGCACAAATAAGCAAGCCAAGCCCTTGGAATCATTTGAAGTGGGCAAAATACATAACTTGTAATCAGAATGTGAAGGCTGTTTTTCAAGACTAAGCACAATCAGCAACAATGGAGGAAATACTATAAAAAGTCTTTCTATACCTTGTTCATTTACAAAATTGCCTGTCCCTTTTATTCACTCTTTAACAAATACATTTAAAAAAGATATCAAGAAGTGATTACTCTGTTTCCGATTAGCATCTTCTCAAATCTACTAAAATGCAGAAAAAGTGAGACAAGAGAAAATCATGCACTGCAAGAGCAAGCTACTTGATTGAAAACATCTATATTGGAAATTTGAGCAAGTGTCACTGGCTTAATGCTTAGGCTTAAACTGTATTACTTGTCTGATTTGATGTAATTGAATAATTATAAGTTCTGAGAATAGGAAAGTGCTGAAAATTGACATCCAGAGCATACTTGTGCTATGATAAAAACGTAGAGTAATTAGCTTTACTGTTATATTAGATCAGAATTCTCACTCAAATTGAGATTGACAAGATTTTTGGCAACTTAAAAAGATATGAAGTTCATAATCAAGGAAAAGCAGTATTTTTCTCCTTAATAGATTCAAGGTGATTGTTTGTGCACAACAGTAACTGGTTAAAGTAAGTGCTAGCTGGAATATAAATGTAGTAGTACCAAGGCAAATAATTGATACTAAATACTGTTGGGGTTGGGCAATGCCGGTAGGACAAAACCGAGTGGACAAAAATGACAACCACGCAGCGGAAAACCCAAACCCCCCGTCGGTCAACAATCACCAAATAGTAGGATACAAGGAACAAAAGATTGCACAACGTTTTTAGCATGAAAACCCTTCTCAACCAAGGAAAAAACCACGGGACAAATTCCGAACAAGCTTCTATTATATAAAATCGGTTATAAAAATCCCTAAGATAATACCCGCAACACACCCGAAACAGAACAAGAAAAACAATCTCCAGAGTTAGGAAACTCTCCTACCCTCTTATCTTTCTGCTTTTCTTCTCTCATTACTCTCACTGGTGGTGTACTCTACTAATTGATTTTACAAGTGTAACGGCAAGTAGCGAACGACAAGAATTTCCTTCTGCACTTTGCTCCGTTCCACTCTCCATTCTATTACTGTTATCCTGTCGCTCTCTCTTATCCTTCTGAAGCGCCTGGTGTGTCCTTATAAAAACCTTGACTCCAACTCCCATCTGCACACCTGATTTGATCTTGTAGATGATTTGTTATATCAACCTTATCTTTTTCTACAATTTCACCAATCCCCACGCTTTCCCAAACACACATGCTTTGCAGGTCAACCTGTTGGCCATATCCTGCAGGTAAACCAGCTCTACACAGACGGCGCATGCCCTACAGGTTAGCTACCTGATCTGCAAAACTTATCCATTCTAGAAAGTTAACTACTCTGCAAGTCAGCTACCAGCTTTCCATGTAAATTGTCCTCAACCATCACCTAGTATCTTCGGTTTTCATTAGTCTCTTTAGTTAGCACAGCTTTCTGACCATCCGGCCTTTGTCCATTCCGTAAAAAACCATACCAACATTTCATACCGGCATTCCATTCCGGTAAATTTTATTCCGGCCTTTTCCATTCTGGCCTTTTTCAAACCGGTCTTTTGCATTCCGGAATTTCCATACCAGAAACTCCATAGCAGCCAATCCATTTTGACCTTTTTCATACCGGCCAGTCCATTTCGGCCTTCTTCATACCAACCAATTTCATACTGGTAAATCCATACCGGCCTTTTTCATACCGGCCAATCTCATACCAGTAAATCCATATTGGCCTTTTTCATACCGGAAAATTCCATACTAGTAAATCCATACCAGTCATTCCAAACTGGTAAATTCTTCACTCCAAAATTTGCCTCTTCTAGCAAACGGTCATTAGCTAGTTTGTAATACTCCGAATATCGCACAAACCTATGTATAATTCTCCGATAACGTGTCCGTTTGTTGAGCTACCCACAAGAGAATGACCAAACCCAACAAATACTGCTTATGATTATTCAAGCCTAAAGATAATAGTAATAAAGGCATTAAGCTTTTCATTTCTAAAAGCAAACATGCACTTATTTGGCTTCACAAGTGTGACTGGACCAGCTGTGGAAGAGCCTAATATTCTATCCATGCATGTCCAGTATTATAATACTCATCTATCAACAAAAGAAACTAAAAGTCTTAGAATGATAATAGAGTTGTTATCGTACAATTTAGTAACTATAGATTAAAGTTATAAAAATGACCCATTATGTAATGTAAGATAAAATCACACACAATATATCCAAATTGATCCGACCATTTCCCAAAATCCACGTATAGAGGAAATGCCATGCACCGACTATCCTTTATCTATCAACAAAAGTTGCCTTCTCATATTCAGGACCGCTAACTAAACAAGGAAAGATATATTCTATCCTACTCTATCCATATAAACATCGGCCCCGCTAACAATTGGGAAGGCAATGATGCCAATTTACCAATTAAATGTCTTTATGCATAAAAAGCAGCTGCTCTTTTCTTCTTCTTTTCTTTTCAGAAACAGCAGCAAAAATATTAATTTCACTTTTTAATTGTGATGTGCGACTAATTTCCAAGTATTTTTTTCCTAATTTTTTCAAAATTCAAATAAGGGGTGAATGAAATTTATCTTTTCTTTCTTTTACATCAAACTTACATGATGGAGAGTGTTTGAGATGATTCAAACGTCTAAAATATAGGTCGGATAACACACCGTTGAAAAAACATGGTTGCAGATAATATTCTCCTATATCAGTTTTGACCAATATAGAAAATATATTTTGGAGATATTCTATACATAGGGACTCATTAATTTATTATTATTTTTAGCTCCCTTGTTCAAATGAATGAGATGCTATATCATGGTGTCCAACATGCGTCCCCTTATGTCATCCCTATTTACACAGTAGATCTTATGTGAAAAAGGGAAGAAAAAAGTAATATAATCTTAGGCTGAACGAGAAAGGTACATTTTGAAAAACATGGGTTATATAGTAAAGACATTTAAATTACTTATATTTGATGTTTCTCTTTCGCAAAAGAAGAAAATTATTCATATAGACGACCTAATATTCAAATATTTTGTCATTATTTCATACATAACCTACCACTTAGTGGTGTTGTTTCCTTCGCACTTAATTTTTTTTCTTGAAGCCTCGATATCCATATTCAATCAAGCGACCAAACAGTAATTAGTGGATTATCAAGTATCCATTGTTTAGAATGGAAATTTTCCAGTGACATCTAAAGATCGAAAAACATCGCCATGGAATGTGCTTGTGTCAATGCAATGACAAATACCTCCAGTTTTATCAATGAACAATAAGCCAAGAACATGTTCAGACAAACATGGTACGAAAAGGTTTTAAATGAAGAACGAATTGAAAAAGAACAACAGACACGAGATACGAATAATCGCTACTGACCTGTGGCTGTCGTCGATGCAATTGTTTTCTCTGGTTTGAACCTGCAAATTAAAACGAAGGTGTACGACTGAGGATTCGGCGGCATACATTTATTTAGAAATATTCTCGATTTTATTATTGAATAAAAATTCAATATAAAATAATTTAATATGTAAAAAATTATCTGTAATATTTTTTTATAAATTTATTTATGTTATTGATATAAATTGAATATTTAATTTAATAATTAAAAAATAATAAAAATAACTATTTAGATTATTCTTTTAAATTTTAAATTTTATTAATTAAAGTTTTATCATCTAAGGAATTAGATAATCAATAACACCCGCATATTCATATAACAAATTAATGCAACTTGTTAAAATCACTTGGTAATGTGATAAAGTGGTAATGTGTTAAAGATTTCAACATTTTAAAATTCCATGATTTTTGACAATAACAAAATATTTAGTTTACATTTACCTTTTATATCGGGTAGATTTAGAACTACATTTCTTATAAAAATAAATCACTTTTATCTTTTAATTTTAATTATTAAATAAATATTTATAATTTAATTATTTTAAAATAATTGATTTTTAATTTTTTTAAAATATTAAATTATAATTATCTATTTAAAAATAAATAAATAACCTTTTTTAATTTGACTTTTTTTTTTTAAGTATGTCTAGAAGACCAATGAGAACGGGGTTTGAGTATTCACAAGTCATGGAATAAAATACTTCTGCCTCATCAAATATAGAGACTCACCTTCTATAGAAGAGATTTTTTATTGGGTGGATTAGTTCCAGTCGTATAAATTAAAAGACATGTGTATTTAAACTATCAAAAATTTTTTATAATTCTCCACGGTACTTGAAGGAGATAACGAGCCTTAGGGATGAGGTTAGGCCTTATATTTATAGACCGATAAGTGGCATGTTATGAGATTTTGATTGATCAGTGTGGCAAGCTCTATCATACTATTGAACTCTTAGGTGAGCAACATTGTCCACAAGAATGCATGGTCTTGTCGAGTTGGGTCTTATCCATGGCTACATGCTATAATTAATAACTTAGCTTGAAGGATTTTCTAATCAGAAGTGCGTCAGCTTTGCCGGTTCAGACTGGTATGCTCTCGGTTAGGACCTCCTGCCATTGTTTCATTATGTGGAGCAATTCTGCTCCACGGAAAATCCGCAAGTCTTCCTTGGTTTCGCCTCCTTGGCCACTTTGATCGGTCAACTCATTGACCGGCCAATTTGCCCCAAAGCTCCATGTCTTCTTTCAGCCGCATTCCAGCAGCCATCCTTCAGCTTCTGCCACCCTTCAGCTTCAGCAAGTCAACTTTGTTGACTGGCAGACTTCTCCGGATTTTTACGGCATTAACTGCTCTTCTGAAATCTGCCGATGACAAACCGGTTTGTTGGGTTACCCACAATGGAGTGACCAAACCCAACAGGTTGTTCTTGAGAGGTTGATCACTAAAGATCGGATCCATATACCGATATGTTCTCTTTGTGATATGGGTTTGGAATCTCAACATCACCTTTTCTTCATTTGTAGCTTTTCTAAAATTGTTTGGAGAAGTGTGTTGTTTGAGGTCTGCTTTCCCGTAGCCATTTTGTTTTGACTAGGAGCAAGGGGTCTAACAGGTTAATTTCAAAAAAGAAACAATGCTTTATGATCTTTACATTATTTTAGTAGCATTTGTCTATTTTATCTGACATGAGGGATATGATATTTATATTCAAAGATAAGCTGGTTCAAGACCTTAAGCAATTGACAGACAAGATTTTGCATAGCCTTCATGAGAAGATTTCGACTTGATATTTGACAATTAATTATCAATCAAAGTCTATTTTGAGACAATTGGGCATGCCTTGGACTCTTGTGCCTGAGAGGTGTTGGGGTCATTCCCTTTGCGGTGCTTCGTCTGCAAACTTAAGGAAGACAATGGGCGCGGACTTTTAGAGATGTCCGAGAAGTTATTCAAAATAAACGATGACCATTTGGAGGAGTCGTGTCCGAGAGGTCGCTGAAGACATGGATGATGACTCTGCAAGTCTAGATGTTGGCTCTCTCTCTCCTAGGTTTGCTATAGCCGTGTTTTGCAGATAGGCAGTTGACTCAGTCTGATTGGAAGGTTGAGGCGGTTATAACTTTCAAGGGTGTCAGGCCTGCCACTTTACACGTTGGGCGTGCGTTTGCTGTGGCAGGCCTTGGAGGCGTGGTCCTACCACCCTACTGCTAGGGTGGCTGGCCGACCACTAGGTCTCATGTGTATATATAAGCTTGTATCCTTACTGAGAGTTGTGTGTTTTGGGGCGTGTTGAGGCAATCACTTGGAGCGTGCTTATAGAGACCTGTGGGCAAGCCTTTGTTGTAAAGATAGAGAGATAAAGACACTTTTAGAGAGAGATTGTGTGATATATAATTGTGATTATTTTTCTTTATTTGGACTTTGTGTAGCTAATATTCTTGTAAACAATCAATTCTTTATAGTGTATTCTTTGGTGATTTTTTTCTTATTTGAGAAGGGTATTTTCACGTTAAAATCTCGTGTGTGTTTCTCTCATTTATTCTATCTCTACTTTTGGCCGTCCGTCCGAGAGCTCAGCTCTGTTGCTGTCTGAGTGATCTGTCCGCCCGATCACCGTATCTTCCGTTTTGCATCAACAAGAAGTCAATCAAGAGCATTTATCGACTAATGGGTGTTCGATCGCTGCTTCACTGATTGCAGCTGGTTTTGTTCTTTGGAATTTTTGGACCTAGTTTTGATTTTGTGCATTTTTATTTATTTTCTAGATGTAGTTGATTATATTTATATAAGCGCAATAAAATACCACATAAGTGGATATATAAAATCTAAATATATTGAATTACTCATATACTAAACTACTCTGTAAATTTTTATTTGTTGATAACAAAATTATTTATTTTTGATCCATTAAAAAGAAATCGAAAAATATCTAATGGAGTCTACATGCCCAACAGTCCTCAATTTGACCACTCAAGAAACATGTAAGGCTGTATCATCTTTCTTTTTAAGCAATTTGTTGAACAGAAAATGATCAAGGATAGAGCTGTGAGTATTAAATAACGCTTGGGGTTGAAGATTGGATTTATAAATTATAGAATAATGAGTATTACCTACTTTAATGTGTCCCACATGAATATAATACTTTAAAAAAAGTGATGCCAAAACCCACAACAAATTATTTTAATATGAATTTTCACTCAGTTTAATGATTAAACTTTTATTCTACTTACCAAATCACAAACATATTTTATATATGCACCTGATAACTCCTCAAGTAAATCAATATATTATTAATAAATATCACTATAAATTAATCCAAATAGGACTGAAATACATAATTCATCAAATCCATGAAAACTATAGAGGCATTAGTCAGTTCGGTATAACTAGAAATTTGTAGTGTCCATACCTTGTTCGGAACGTGGACTTTGCCACATCCTCCTTCTTAATTCTCAGTTGGTGATACCTTGAATGAAGGTCAATCTTAGAAAATACCTGGGCCCCTTGCAATAGATTAAATAAGTTAACAATTCTCGACAATAGGTACTTATTTTTTATAGTGATTTTATTCAACTTCCGGTAATCAATACACAACCTTATTGATCCATCTTTCTTCTTTACAAACAACACTGGAGCACCCTAAAGAGAAACATTCGGTCTAATAAATCCCTTCTCCAAAAGTTTTTATAATTGCTACTTTAATTCTTTCAATTCTACCAGTTTCATTCTATATAGTGTTATCGAAAGTAGTGTCGATTCTAATATAATATCAATTTCAAACTCAATTTCTCGGAACAGTGGCAAACTAGGCAATTCTTATGAAAAAACATCTTTAAATTCACACACCACCGATATATCCTTTACCAGCACATTATGGTTCCCAATTATGTTTGCATAGGCTAAATAAGTTTGATATCCATTCCCTTTTAGATATCGAGCATGTAAGGCTGAAATTAAACAAGGCACCTCCTTCCACCTTACTCCTTAAATGTGAAATTGTTCACATCCCAGAATAGCGAAATAAACCTTTTTGCGAAAGCAATCATCGTTCGCTTGGTAATTTACTAACCAATTCATATCTAGAATTACATCAAAATCACACATCTCCAACAAAATCAAATCTATGGCTAACTGTAACACATTCACCCAAACTGTACATATCGAGTATAAAATATTTGTGGTCACCAATGATCCCATAGGTGTTGATACTAGTAAGGAAAAATTTAGAATATTTGGGGGTGATGCTAGATGGAATGCAAAACGAATGTATAGATCCTAAGTCAAATAATACATTAGCTGGAACATCACAAACAAAAAGAGTATCTTCCACCACGTTTGGCGATGCCTCCTCATCCTGCGCGGTGACTGCAAAAGCTTTGCCTTGAATAGTCGGCTTCTTTGTCTCTGGCTTAGAAAGGGAACAGTTCTTGATTAAGTGGCCCCGTCGACCACAATTAAAGCAAACTCCCAACAATTTGTAGAAGTAATTTTCCACAATAAGAACAAGCTAGTGCTACTGCCTCCGAGTTTGGCATTGTTTGAATTTCAACACTACTCTTTCCTTTATCTACCACCTTAGCTTTTTTGGTGGGTCCTCCTACTCTTGAACTTGATCCTACACTCAAGCTTCCCTGATTGGAAGTCCTCTTCTTAAAGAATTCTTCTTTTTCAAGCTCATTTTCAAATAAAAGTGTCCAGGCTAGCACATCTTCTTAAGTTTACAGTTTTAAAGTCACTAACTACTTCCTAATCTCGTCCTTTAGTCCCTGCTGAAATTTCTTGGCCTTTCTAACTTCATCCTCGACCAGATAAGGAGTATAGTGGGATAATTTTGTAAACTTCACATTGTACTCCACTACCGATCGGTTCTCTTGCCTTAATCATGCAAATTCTTCTTCTTTTTGCTCCCGAAGGCTCGTGAAAAAATATTTATCCATAAAAACTTTCTCAAATATTTTTCAAATAATCTCATTCTCCGACACTCCCATAAGTTTATTGGAAGTAAAGGTTCGGATATCTTTCTTGTCCTCCTCGGGACAGTGAATGATGGTGAACACTTTTTTAAGCCTCCAAATCCATGTGTCCGCCTTCATTAGATTCAGATCCCTTATAAATTCAGATATCCGTTCATTGGTAAATCAATCGTAAGGTATAGTCCCTGGATTTGCTATGGCGAGAACTAGAGCTGGAATCGACGCCAAATTGCATTATTCCAATGATTTCATAATATCGGCCATTCTTCCTAACAAGTTCAAGTACTCTTCCTCCCAGTCTGGACGTGCATCAGCGCAAGTACTCCTTCCGTCAGTCATTTCTTAAATCCTATTGGCAAAAATATTAACACTCAAATTAGGTCACTACCGTACAGTTAATAAGTTAATAGATAGTCAATCTAAGCCTTATATAGAATCAATAGCTTAAAACTCAAACTATAACTAACTAATTCTAACTTAAATCACCCTAAAACCAAGCCTAAGCTTCTGCATCTAGATCAATCATTCGAATTCCTACGGCATCTCCTTAAATACTTCTCTATTACCACCTGTAATATCTCATGTTCTCATTTTCATCATTAACCATTATCATAAGTAGTTAATATAACACATATAAATATAAACATACATAAGATCTACACAGTCGCCACATCATCAACAGCTCCAATACCATCCATTGGAGTACGATATCAGATCTTATTAAGAAAAGATACCTACTAAAAATTTAAAAAAATAAACACACAATATCATGAGAAAGCATATATCCATAATAGTTTGTGAAAGCAATACTAAGTAATATCTCCAAAAGAGAATACATCATTTCATTTTTTTCAAGCATGTACATAATTTCAGTATATCAACATCCAAAATAAAATTTCTAAGTGTCAAAATTCATCTTCCTATGTATAAAAAATTTCATCTTCATTCCTATTCATTTGATATCAGTTCAAGCGACTCATCTTTGGTTAGTAAAAATAGTAAGGAAGTGAGTTAAATGCTCAGTAATGGAGAACATATAACAATAAACGTGTACATCATACTCGACACTTATCATTGGAGGATATAAAAGCCATAATATTTATATATATATATATATAAGTATAAAATATAGGCAGAAAATATTATTATAATGTATTCAACCTTTTTTATCTTATCCTTTTATTATCTTAACCGTCACACATATTGAAATCTTATTTATATTTAGAGACTAAAGCTAGTATACCTTACCAACTAACGGAACGGACAATCGAAGAAATGATTGTATATATTTTCACATAATCTAAAGCCTTTTGATCCTATTTAACACCCAAACAGATACGGAACTACCTATCACCCAGTAGACAATGCCATAATCCATTTTTATAACCCCCACGGTTCCAATGGGAAATTTTTTAATTTTTACTATAATATTCTAAGATATGTTAAAAAATATTACAATCTGAATAATAATCCTTGGCCTAATTTCTTCCTTAATTTAGAAAAATTTTACACTTATGAATTCTTAATTTTTACCACTTTAAAGAATAATTCATACTTTTCTTATCATGATTGTAAATTTTCTTTCTTTTTCATAATGTATAAATATTTTATCATAACAATTCTATAAATATAAAATTAGATGATAAAATCTGCTGAAAAAAATTTAGAAAGTTCGATACAAATTTAATAAATATACAACACATAATTAAATACACAGTATATTTTTAGCATATATATATAACATGCAATAATTTAAAACTAACATCTACAAAGCACAAACATATATGAAATATTTTTATACATCTAAACATGAAAAAATTTTAAAATAATTCATATAATTACGATACATATAATTAAATATGAGTTCTGAATAAATTTCTTTATAATATCATGGAGAACTAACAAATATGCATATTTTCATACTTTTACTTTAAAATCTTAGTTTGGATGAATATTAAAACAATAATACTCGAAAGAATCGGTAAAAATTGACAACAATTAAAAAAGGGATTTAAGATGCACTTGCCTTCGCTGAATATACCAAAATTCTTATTTTAAACGTTTTGAATTTAACTTTTTGGAAACTCTCTCTCTCTTCCCCTCTCTCCTTTGGTCCCTCTCTTCCTCTATTTTCTCTCTCTATAAACTGTTCCACTGCTTAAAAATGCAATGGAACTGATCCTCAACTGATATTATAAAAGACCTATGCTCGAGTATGGGTCGAACGTGGAAGGTTCTAGAATTCGCACCTAATGGGGGCGTTCAGGTGCTCTCAGCATTGGATTTTGTGCCCCAGGTGTGCCAGGCCGTGGGTCTAGTGCACTATAGTGCTAGCTCGGGCCGCATGCCTGATTTCATTTGGTTCAAAATTTTTTTCCTTGTAGACCAAATTAATCACATCCTTTGACCTTAATTTCTATTATATTAGTTTAAATAATCTCGATTAATATAGGTTAAAACGCGATCCTTATAGTAGGCCTCTTGAATGGCCTCCTGGATTGAGGGTAGGCCTCCTGATAGATGGAAGGACTCCTAGATAGATGGTAAGCCTCTTGGATGACCTCCTGGGATGGAGGATAAGCCTGCTAGATAGTGGGTAGGACTCTTGGTTGAAGAGCTTGCCTCCTAGATGAATGGCGATCCTTTTGGACGAAGGGCTCCTAACTCTTGGATGAAGGGTTGACTCCTAGACGGAGTGCTCCTGACTCCTGGACGAAGAGCTCCTGCTCCGGGTTAGAGGCTGACTGTTCGGGCAGCACCTCCTAGGCGGAGGGCTAGCCTCCTTAGGTGATGCCTCGAATGGTTGGCTTGGTGCTTCTCGGACAAAGGTTTGGCCTCTTGGAGGGATGGCAAGCCTATATTCATGGGAGAGTGGTTGGTTGGAGGAAAAATGGGACCTCATATGCCAACGGAGAGAATGATATTTGCCGGTCTCTTCTCCATGCATGTAGATGGTTTTTTCTCATTTTTTTGCTTGTGAGAGTAAACGAATATTTGTAGTGCTTAGGTCGCTTGGCACCAAAGTTGATGGCTATCCACGTGGATTTGACAAATTGCCACGCCGATCATGGGTGCCAATTATGGCAATTGTTATTAGTCAAGAGGATTTCTTCTTTCTTTAACATGATCATGGGAGGCACCTGGTATAACAGTTGTAATTTTGGAATATATCATACAAATCGTGAGTAAATATTCTCGGAATATTTGCAAGACTTGTACTGACCAGTTATGACAAGTTTTCTCAGTGCGCGAAAAATAAATTGTGGGCCGTCCTAATGGGGGCGTTCAAGGCGGGCTGTTGGGCCAGCCCATACCTCAACAGGCGATCCTTGACTATGCGATCTCAGACTTTGGGCTGTAGAGGCCTTTTCTTGAGTTATGACCTTTAGATGGCATTTTCACCATGGGTCTTGACATTCGAGTCTTCTATGGGTGACGGACTCATCAGCACCAAATAGAATTCATACATAGTAGTAACAACGAAGGAAAAATGAAAATAAAATTTATGAGTTACGGGAATAATTATTCCTTACATGCAATGAATAAAAAATATCTAATCATATATGGTATTTTTTATTCCCCAAGTTGGAAGAATAAATATTTCTCCGATAATACTTATTTCGTATCAAAAAAACTAAATCTTCGAATAAATATTCCACTGAGAATAAAATATGAATAGAATTTTTATTCTCACCAACCAAATATATACAAAGAAATCTATTTTTTTCATTTCAATTGTTAAATTAAAAACAATTTAACAGTTTAAATTTAAATATTAGATAATATCATCTAAAAATTATTTTTATCCGATTTAATATTTAGTAGATATTAATATTTAAAAAATTTTAAAATATAAATGTTTAATATATTATTTGTAAATCTTAATGATTAAATGTTTATTCAATTGCTAAAATAGGATCATATTTCTCTAAAAAAAAATCCCCACACTCAGAGAGAGAGAGAGAGAGAGAGAGAGAGAGAGAGATTTGGAAAGATTTTGGGAGTTTTACGATTCTACTTCTTTTGCTTTCCCTGAAATCTTCCCTTCCCTATTCTTGAATTTGTCAACTAGGCAAGCAATTATTATTTTCCTATAACATTCAAGATAGTGAAATATATTTAAATAATAGTCTAAATAATAAATTACTTAAAAATAGTTAAATTATAAAAAAAAATTTACTAAAATCAGTGCATCAAGCGTGGAGGTTGAGACCTATCTAGGGACCGTGATCTCCATGTTTAGGAGATAGGGAAATCCTACCCGAGAGTGTCACTTCGTACTCTTTATCCATTTGGGTTTATCCGAGTTGTGAAATTGGGATTGGCATCGTGGCAGGTAGATTGCTCGTGAGGAACTCTATATTCTTCTTATTAACACCCCGATCGACCAGTATTTTAGACTAATTGGTGATATGTTTTAAGTGTGTGCTTATAAAGAAATATGTGTGCTTATTTACTGGTAAAGATTAAATATTTATTTAAATAATTTAATATAATCTTAACTATTCATCTATTGAATTTTTAACCCTATATCAAAATAGCACTATGTAGTCATAGGTAGGCGTCAAGGACACTACTACCATTGGTGCATCTTGCCACTACTACCAAGCTTCTATGTCTATGACTCATGCCCTGTCCAAGTAACACTAATCTAACATACAATCTCCCTCGAAAAATCGGTTCTCTATTCAAGAGAACAGCATGAAGAGGTTTTAACATAGTTTCCTTGTTGTTCCTTTCGCCCTCTTTTTTTATAAATGAATGCATGGGAACTTTAGAAAAAAATTTGTTGAGTTATAAGTCATTTCTGTATAAGTCTACGCACATTTGACATGTTATTTGGTGGTTCGAACAATATCGCACGGATGTTGTACGAACATTATAAACTTTTCAAATTAAAAAAGATTTGATTTTCTTTAATTAAAAAATATTTTATTTTATTTTAATTTTATTTGAGAAATTTTATTTGGTAAGATTTTATTTTATTAGAAAAATGTGTCATATTATTTCCTAATTTTGATATTTTATTAGTTAAAAAATTATATTTAATTTTTAATTATCTTGAAATAAAGATTTTATATAAAGATCCTAATTCTAATATTGGAGGTATCAATTGATGAGTTAAGAGAAAAAAATAGAAAGAGAAAGAAAATAGAGCAAATAAAGATGTGTGCATTCTGTTAAATTCTGAATCGTATTCTAATCTCCATTGACTCTGGTTATACTATTATTGGAGTTGAGAAAAAAACTTCACCAATTATATTTTTCTACTTTTTTATTTTATACCGATTGTTATTCTATTTGTTCGTTACAAGGTATCTAATCCTCATATTTTATTGTGATTTGTGTAAACGTATCATCACGTGATTTTTTTACTCATTCTTAAGAGGATTTTCTATTTAAAAATTATATCTTATTTTTGTATATTTTTTTGTGAATTGTTGATTATTTCTTGACAATTCAAATAAGCAGTCTGAATCCCAACAGAAACTAATTAAGCTCCCTTGTCCAAACGTGCACTCTTATATGGTGGACTCCAAGAAGCATTTTGTTGGGGCAAAAGGGGCGCTCGGACAGAATGCTCCTGAGCGCAACGACCGAGAGGACAAGGTACTCAGACGGAGGGACAGCACTCGGACGGAC